>PVJS01002542.1:0-83493 GCA_004027185.1 Glis glis
TGTGTGTGTGTGTGTGTGTGTTACTGGGGATTGAATCCAGGTGCATTTTACCTCTGAGCTAGACCCCCAACTCTTTTTATTCTTTTTTTTATTTTGAGACAGGATCTTGCTAAGTTGCTAAGGTTTGCCTTAACCTGTAATCCTCCTGCCTCAGCCTCCCAAGTATTGGGATTACAGGCGTGCACCACCATGCCTGGCTTCAAGGAAATCTTAATGCCCCTCTCTATCTCTCTACCTCTTCACCTCCCTCCCATCACCCAGCCTCTCCTAATCAAAGAAAGCAGCTAACTGGAACAGGCTTTCCTCATTCCGTCTCCCATTGGCCCTCCCTCTACATTCTCACCCTACCATTCACCAACAAAGACTAGCTATGACATGGACTGAGAATCAGATGGACCACTGTGTAAGGGGCTGGAAGTTTAATGGGAAAGACAAAAAAATCCCTGAAAATCAATAGAAGTGATATGGTAAGATATGTATGAAACGGATTTCTGCTTTCTCAGAGGAGCCCACTACAGGGAAGATAGGTTTAGCTGTTTAACTCTGCTTTTTTGCTTTAGATAAGAAAGGTCAAAGCCGCCCAATTCACCAGGTAAGAAAGCTAGTTATAATTTGGTGACAAAGCCTTGGCTCTAAATCTAACATGTGCGTTTTTCTGCAAGTGGATCTGGGTTTGTATCTTCAAGGACATGGCTGGATGTGTGGATTTAAATCTGGCTGTCACCTTTTAAAGACACAAGACTAGCAGTCACTGGCAGGATGCTGGTTCCATCTGAAATGATCATTTCAAGTTCAAGTTCTAGACCTTTTAAGTAACAGACTGGTACCAACTACCACATTGGTGCCTGCTGTCTTTGGGATTCCAGCAAGTTGGCAGTGCTGGTCCGTCATACCACAGAGAGGGTGGAGTTGAAATTTCAAGTTCACTAAAGAGGCAACCCTGAAATTCCTTTTTAACAATGGACAAAGCCTGTCATTCCACAGCTGCGGAGAAAATGTACTGTTACCTTTGAAAATCTACTATCAATAGGAGTGGCCTGGCTTGACAGCAATCAAATGCAGGCTCTAGTTGCTCCTCAGCCCACGCGGAGTTCATCGCCGCCATCTCTGAACTCCTGCAAGTCAGGCATTAGTGCTGTGTATTCCCTACACATCGTAGTTATTTGTTTATATGACTAGATGCCTATTTTGTTTTGTTTTGTTTTGTTTTTGCGGTACCAGGGATTGAATCCAGGGGCATTCTACCTCCGTGCTACACCCCCAGCCCTATTTTTTATACTTTATTTTGAAACCGGGTCTCACGAAGTTGCGGAGGGCCTCACTAAGTAGAGAGAGGGAGAGACAGGGAGAGACAGGGAGAGAGAGAGAGAGAAAGAGCTGAGGCTGGCCACGAACCCGGATCCTCCGGTCTCTGCCTCCCAAAGTACTGGGATTACAAGCGTGCACCACTACACCCAACCTATTTTGGTTTTTTGAAGGGCAAACATTGACCTTGTTTGTTATTGTATCTCCAGTACCATGCCTTGATGTGTAGTCATCTCGAAATTGTAAAGCAAAAGAAAGCTGGAGTAGCCAGTAGACTTCTTTAAGAGAGGTATCGATACCAAAGCATAGCTCATATACCAGCTCTGTGTCAACTAGAAAACCTTGAAGTGTCATGTTCAGTCTTGGATACCATATTTCAGAGCTTTGGGAAATTCAAATATGCTCACCACTGGAGATCAAGATGGGCGGTGAGGAGCGGAAATGTTTGGCAGAATCTGGAAACCATGTCAAATAAGGAACAAACGAAAGAACTGGGAATGATTAACTTGACTGAAGAAGGCAAAGGGGGAAAGCCATGGTTACTCTCCTCAGATATTTGAAAAGCCGTCAAGTGGAAAAGGTAGTTAGATTTGCTCTGTATTGCCCCAGAGGGTAAATTAAGGTCAATGATTAGAAAAGTAGAGTGCAGCAGATTTTAGCTCACCAAGAGAAAGAACATTCTAATAAACCCAGAACTCATTAAGAATGGCAAGGAAAGAGTGACCTCTCTGTGTTTGATGTTAGGCAATCCCAATGGCCTCCACTACAAGATTCCTTCCAACTGTAGAATTTCAAGTTCTCTGTACAGTAAATGCAAATACCCCTGGAACCAAGGCTATGGGATCACACCATTGAAAAAGTGATATCAGCTTCTTTCCTAGGCACTGACTTTAACAGATGCGAGGGCAAAGGAGATGGCATCGAGGTCCTACAGAGAGAGGACAGAGGAAAAGGGAGAAGCCTCCACTGGCAAGAGAAGACAGGTATTTCTGAAGATGAAGATGAATTTTCATGAACCGTTTTGACTCTTGCTTCTCAAAGAAAACTGCTAACTGGAACAAAGGGGTAATTTTAAAGAATAATAATAAGCAAAATTATTTGGAATTGGGGGAAACACATCTCTTTGAATGTTGATAATTTGAAAGAGCTGCAATCATGCATCTGTTTTCTTGTGTGGCTTACAATGGAGGCAATGGAAACAGAGGACTCCGTGAAATTGAATGACACTTCACGTTGATAAGCGTTTCTGAAACAATATGGTAACAATTTGAGGAACACACTACACTCTCAAGCTGCATAAAGAAAGAGCGAAGAATATACCCTTTAATGCTTAATTTTTATAATAATCTTACTCGTTACAAATACAGCATTTCACAATGAAAGCCCGTGTTTCAGTTCAGTAATATGATAAGACACAGCTTGTAAAAATGAGAATTGAGTTTAACTATGTTCTTGTGTTTTATTTTCCATTTATCATGTGAATTACTGCTAAATAGGATTGTCTTACTTTATTAATTTGCATAATTACTGAAATATATAGCATGTGATTCCAAATAACAAGCGCCTGATGATATCATTTCAGATTTACTGGGGCATTATCTTGAAAGTGACAAAAACTGATACACAATTAGGTTAAAAGTAAAAGTACAGAAGCTCAATTTTGCTGCATCGGTGTCTTCAAAATATAAAAATGTTATGTGGATCATCCAACCCATTTTTGTGCTCAGATATTGAACAGCTTGAAAACCAAAGAAAGACTGGTCAGTACTATAATATTTTGGAGTAACAATAAGTCTGTTTTTGACAGAATAGGAGCCAGGTGAAGTTTTTTTTTTTGGTTTTGTTTTTTCTTTTTTTAATTGAATCAAGGCTTTTGAAGAAAGATGAGAAAAGCCTCCAACGAAGATCTAAAAATACTTGTTCAAATGTATTTCAATTTTTCAAATAGCACCCTATCAAATTAGCTTGACAGTCTCTGGTCTCAGTCAGAAAATCCTGACGCCCTGTTTGAGTTCAGATCATCAGCAAGTACAAACATTTCACTCAGCTCAATCTTCGAAATGTGGGCGAGGCAGAAAATGTGGATACGGAAAAAAAGCTGCAAGCCATCAGTTAGCTATCCGACATTGTTTAAAGGGCCAAGAAGTAAATGCTCCTCTTTGGAATGGAGGTTGCTGAAATATAACAAGGCTCCTTGACAAAATAAATCCCAAGGTCTGTCTTGGGCAGGCTGATAAACCCGAGCCCCGACTGATTAAGTGTCTTTTCTAACATCACAGAAGCGACAGCAGAACAATAGCAGAGACAAAAACTACACCTCTTCCTCCTGCCTCCCACATCCTCTTATTAATCATCTTTAACTGAAAGCTGGGTAACAGCAATCCTGCCTAAAATATTGCTTGTTTACCCAAGACGACATCCTGGAAGCCGAAAACTGGAGCATTACAATCCTGCTTTCCCTCCTCTTGTCATGATTTGAGTAAAATCTGTGACTTTTGTGACAAAGAAGAGTCATGGCTGAGGGGTGATACATAAAATAAAAATGTTTGTGTCTTACGTAGAATCATGGTAGACTCTTAGATTTCTTTAGCTAATCAGTGACATTGATTCTCTGAAAAAGAAAGATCTCGGTGTTGTTTAGCACACCCTGGCCCCCAGCCCCCAACCAGGTGAAGAATCTTATTTGTCTGTTACTGGGTCAAAGGATGTTCTCCACAGCTGTTGGGAATCTTATTGCCTGGATAAAATAACAGGGCATATTTCACGGGAACTATTAATATGGGCTGCAAGCTTGGTGTGAGGCACAAGGCCAACAGCTGGATGGAAATGGTAGGTTCTGGGCCAGCTAAAACTCTCTGCTTTCAAGTTTTGCATGTTGTGCACACACACATAAACACACACACACACACACACACACACACACACACCCAGCGTGAGAATGTTAAACAGCTCCAGATTTATTTTTTAATATGAACTAAAATGTCTAGTGTGGCCTACAGGTTTGCAGAACCAGGCCAGCCTGCTTCTTCCCTCCACAGGCTAGAGGCATCTGGCCCAGGCCTAAGGGCTGCTGGCACTCGTGGAGATGAAAGCTTGGAGGGCATGCCCCGCTCCTCATCGGGATGATGCAGAAAGAAAGAGAACACAAAGCAACTTAGCCATCAGAGCATCTGCATGACGATCTAGCCAAACTCTTACTTTCAAAGAAAAGGGAACTGAAACCCCAAACACACAGTGAACCAAAGACAGAACCAAGGCCAGAACAAAAATTTCCTAATCAGGGCCAGATTAAGGCTTTCAAAGATCCTAGTAAACTCCAGGAGGATTGTGGTACCCGCCTCTATGTCATTCAACACAAAAGCATTAAGCAGAGAGTAATGAGGTACTACAACCAACATTCTGATTTTTCCCATGAAGACTCATTTGAAATGCTTTTGGTAATATTTTGTATCATGTGCTCTCAGAAATATTTTCTCCTGCCTTAGATTGCCCCACCTTTTTGGTGCTCTGAGCCTCAGCTTATCCTGACTGTTAAGAACCCAGCTCCACTTCTAGCCCCAGGGCTGAGCCATTTCCATGCTCCTGTAATCCTCCTCATCCTTTACCCTGGAGTCATGGACCACATGGGCTGGCAGGTTCTCTCCTCCATCCTGCATCCATGGGCAAGGGGCCCCAAGGTCTGGGGAGGAGGGGATACTCTTTGTGTCAGCTGTGCCACTTAGACACTCAGCCTCTTAAGCTCCATTGGGGACAGCACATTAGCTCCAAAGGTTGTCTGTTTGAGTACAAGGGCTCTGAGTACAAGAAACTCAGAAAGTTCTTTTCTAAGTTAATTTGGAGTCTGTCTTGCCATATCCTCCCCCTAGTGACAATGAGCTTTACATTCATCTTATTGAATTGCATTTGTTATTTAAACAGTAAAGATAGCTGTAGATCTTGTTTCCATATTCAACAGCCACCAATACAATAACTATCTCTCCATTATCATGAGATATATCACAAAAAGGTAGATAAAGATAATACCAGGAAAATTATCATTGCATGTCACTTTGAACATGTTCAGATAAACACTGATCCATTATCACCAGCCAGATGATAAAGTTTCATGTAAGATAAATGCATCTGTTACCTTACATTATTCAGAGGCTATTAAGATCTGGCTACCCCACTCAACCTAAAATCAGCGCAGGACTAGATCAGCTACTTTGCATGCTCAGAGTCGAGTTCAGTGCTTGGCCCATCAAATACGTTCCATAAATAACTTTGAACTAATATTTTCTTGGAATCCTTTTGCTGGTTACTAGGGACCACTGTTTCTTTATCTGCCAGGTACATAAAATCTAATACCTTAGCAATCTGTTCTGAAAGCTTCCTATTACCTTATTCTCTTTTAAAAACTACAGCTGTATTTGTTCCATGTGCTTGCTCTTACTGTACACAGTATCTTAGCATTTACCAACAGAAGTTCAGGTATTTGACACTTGGGTTTTTCAGGATATGAAGATGTCATTTATCAAATCAAAGGGATGAGTATAAACTTATTTCAAATAGTTCTGCTCACTTAGCAAACATCTTCAAAGTCTATTCTGTGCTAGACTCTGTACTGACACTAGAGATACAAAAACAAACATGACATAACCACTACTTCCAAGAAGCTTATACTTCAGGGAGGAAAACCATAAACTTTCATCATAATCTATAAGGAATCTGGGAGACATACATAGAAGAGCAATGAGTGCGTGGGGAGAAGCATGTGGCCCAGCCAAATACTCAAAGCAGATAAGATGCAGACCGAAGCCTGAGGGGTGAACAGAAATTCACTACACCAAAGAATAAGAAGAGTACATGTTAAGGGGTAAAATAGAATGAGCAAAAACACAGAGATCTGAATTTGCATGAAATGTGCAGGAGTCGGGATGTCCTAGAATGAAACCTGATTTGCAGCACAGAGCTATCACAGAAGAGGCTGGTGGGCCAGGTCCTTCGACACAGAAGACCTGCTTGCCATGGGAGATAGTGTCGATTTTTCCGAGATCAATGGGAAGAGGTCAAAAGCAGAACCACTGTACAAGCGATAATGAATTTATCACAAAAACTAAAGCCAGCGTAATTGTAGGAGTGGCTGGGGAAGTGAGAAGCTGGGATGGGAGAAGTCAGCCCCAAAGCCCAACCAACCACCCAGTCGTTACTGCAAGGAGGAGGCTATGGTTACTTGGGGAGGTCAGGCTTCTGCAGGAAGTCACTGCTGGGTGATTAGTGGTGATCCTGGGGCTGCTGTGGACCAAGGGTCAGTAGTTGGGAGGAAAACCTGGAGGTGGAAGATGGGGAGTGTGAAGACAGTCTGGAACCTATTATACCTTTAATTCTGTCTGTCACTGCATCCAATCACAAAGACTCAAATAATAATGGTTATTGTTTCCCTTCTGTCTTCCAAGTCCACAGTCCTGTATGAACTCCTCTCTTACTAATTCTAACTCAGTATACACAGAGAAGGGGATTCTAAGAAAGGTAGTTTAGTTTAACATTATGAGCTTTAGCAGTCAAGAATGGAGACAACAGAGAAGCATCCAAAACATGGCCAACAACATTCCAGAAAAAGGGCCCAGGTACTAAGACACTGTTGGTGCAAGCTACTCACCTCCAGCGGTATTCACTGCCATACCACAGGACTCTTGAATTGTTGCAGTGCTGGGATGGAATCCAGGGCCCTGTACATGCTAGGTAAGTACTCTATCACTGAGCTACAACCCTAGCTATCACAGAATTCTTGATGCCAAATATGCCTTGAAAAACCACTGGTGACCCTCATGTCTTTGCACCACTTGCTCAAGATTCAAAGCAGTAGGGTTGCCTGATTGGT
Organism: Glis glis; assembly: GCA_004027185.1. Taxonomy (NCBI): domain Eukaryota; kingdom Metazoa; phylum Chordata; class Mammalia; order Rodentia; family Gliridae; genus Glis; species Glis glis. The sequence continues at coordinate 7,166 of PVJS01002542.1, forward strand.
CAAAGCATGGTTATGTCCATGCCAGCTACTAAAGAGAAAGGAGAGGAAATATCTGCCCCACTTCCATAGAAAGAAACAGAGCCTTTCATTCCATCGTTGGGAAGCTTTTCCCTTCAAGTAGAAAGCTCGATAAATACTACAGAATAACAACATAAAGAACAGTATCCACACCACATGGTCAGATGTGTTAGGAAAAAAGAATTCTCCTAAGTGCATAGGGGATAGATTTTGACTAGGTGTTCTCTCCCAATTTGTGTGAGGGAAGGTAGAAGTAACTGATACATCTCAACCTTTCAACAGCTTACAAAATAAGGCCATTTCTTTGTCACTTAATAGTCCAGGGCGAATGTTTGAGATGGCAGTGCAGCTCAGGGACGCAGGTTCTGTCATCTTCAACATGTGGTTTCTAAAGTCATACTGAGTGTTAATATCCCAGGAAGCCAAAGACAGAACACAAAGAAGCCTTTATGTTTTATGGGCCACTGCTAAAACTGGCACCTAGCACTTCTGCTTGCATTCCATTGGAGAGCGCTTGATCACACGGCCACACTTAGTAGCAAGGTAATCTGCACACACGCAGCTATCAGTTCCAAAAAGGAGAGCATAGATTTTGATGATCTTGTGTTAGTTTCCACCATAGTCTGTGCACACTATAAAGCATTCAAATTCATCTGAGTAGACTCACCTAATGAAAATTTGCCAAATTTTACTGTATGGAGACAGATAATAAATACTTTAAGCTTCTAAAACATAGTATCTCTGTAACAGCTACTCAGTTCTAATCTTTGCATTGCAATAGCAGCCATAGATAATTCATTAAAAAGGGGAGAGGAATGGCTGTTCCAGTAAAACTTTATTTACAAAAACAGACAGCAGGAGAGATTTGGCCCACAAGCCATAGTTTGCTGAACTATGAAATCAGGTCTACGTGAATATTGCTCTCCTTGCGAGAGACGATAGCAAAATAAGAGCTCATGAGTTTTGCTGTCCAGTTGTCATCCATCAACATTTTACCTTCTACTCCAATCTCTACCTCCTCTCTCCTTCCTCACCTTTTCATTTCCTCATGTCTCCTCAAAGTTATTTTTGGCCTCCATCTGGATTATCCCACCATTTTGTTTCACTACTAACATTTATTGTCCATGGACCATGACTTTGTCGATTTTAGCGTCAAGCAGTCTTTTCTACATAGCAATGTGCTCACTCTAGCCTTTCTTCTGTCTCTGTGGCTAAGTCAGGTATCACTAGCTTCCCTCTCTTTGGTTGCAAAGATTGAGTCAGAGCCCTTCTCGACATGGCTATCACACATCTCATATGGTTCTGTGGCCTCTCGGAGCCATTCCCATAGTTCTCGTCTATGGCTAAGAGCTGTGTATTTGGTGCAAGATCATAATGTACTCTGTTGGGAGATAGTTCTCCATGGTTCTCTTGTCCCTTCATGTCTTATGAGCAGAAGTAATGATTGCCTTTTGTTGTTGACTGTCTTTTCAAGCATGTTTTAATAGTGATAATCTCTCCCTTGAGAGCACAGGTTGGACAGGTTTGTCTGCAGCGCATTATAAAGGATTAGGGTTTCCTGAGCTTGACATTTTCCTATAACACAATACCCTGTGTGCACAAGTGTCTTTTAGCCTTTGTCATGTGGCAATATGGAAAATGGTATAAATGTTAATTCTTTGACTACTGCTATTGCTGTAAGTAATAAACTTTGTCTTAGACCCAGGCATCTTCATTCTTCTGACACTATCCATGAAACTGTGGCAAGGAAACCTGGTATCCTGGGAGTATGGTGAAATTTCAGTGACTTCCCTGTTCTTGACACAGAATACTTCTGCAAAAATGAAAAAAAAATGGAAATTAAACTGGATTCTAGAAATTAAACTATGGTATAGCAGAACAGAGATTCACAAGAATCCCTTTAAAGAGAATGGCCAACCTGAAGCTATAAACCTTTTTTAACTACTTAGGAATGTTAGTGTGAAGGGTGATACTATAGGGATAAAAGAATTCCCTCTAGTTTAAAAATAATGTGAATCATTTTCAAACTCAGTGCTGTAACTATTATAAGTAAAAATTTACTTTCAGTAAACCTCTCAATCATGCTACAGCTCCAAAGCCAAGATGAATAGATATCAAATATGTTTAGTGTAATGTGGGCCCTTTGAACAGGCACTGTATCAATAGAAAGAGAATTCTATTTGTCCTGAAGCAATACAATGTAGACAAGATGAGGCAACTTACCCCCCTGCATACATGTTTTTCTCTTGTTCTGTCAATAGATATTGAACTACTATCTGTGTAAAGAGCCACTGTGTTTAGCACCAAGATAGAAAGGGGGGAGAGTGGGATGATAGGAAAATTCATGTCAGAAAACCAAAGCACATCATCATATTAGGAAGTTAGAGTGTCAAGAATATGAAGTCATGTTACCTTGACTTCAGTTCACTCATAGTGTATGCAGGAGAGAGAGTGGAGCTTGGGGGATGCTGCAGAGACTTTGACACTAGAGGAAGACACATGTCAGAGCCCTGTAGGGTTAACGGTCACGTGTTCCAAAAGGAGCTGAGTTTTGAAGCAGTGCTCATGATATTAATTTTAAAAGGAAAGCAGATGGAATTTCAAGTAGTGCCATTCTTGAATAGTGGCACAGAGGTGAAAATGAGATGACTAGAAAGCAACAGAGTCTGGGAGAAAGACAACTGGGTAGAGGGTAAGGTGACTGGGTCTAAGTCCAGCCTATCCATAGCTACCCATCTGACTTATCAACTTGTCTTTATCTGAAAATAAGGGGACAAATTAGACAACCTTTTCTAAAAAACAATAAAACAAGAGAGAGAGAGAGAGAGAGAGAGAAAGAGTGAAAGAGTGAGAGAGAGAGAATAAGTTCTTTAATTTTGCAGTTGGGTTTTAGAAAAATAACTTAACTTGATGAATGAGATGTTTATGTTGAGTTATAATGAAAATTATGTTGGAGACATGGATTGAGCAGTTGGCAACAGGTGAAGATGCTTGTATTGAATTTAAGGATCAATAGGAGCCACTGTGGGTCCTCATGCAAAAATTACAACATTAAAATATTTTTGAAATCAAGGAAAATTGACCAAGAGAACTTTCAAAATAACTATTCTATTCTAGACTATTTTTCAAGAGACTTGTCAAAGCTACATTTGCATCTACCCAAAGGAGGGTGTTGATAATTAAAATACCAACTCAATTATTTCTTTTATAACTGTTGAAAGATTGGAAATATTTTTTGCCTGGATAGCATGCAAGAAGTGTTTGAGACACAAAATTTTTAGTACATGATTCTTTCATATTATTTAGGGTGGTATTTAATCGGGAGTACTTAAAAGTAGTTGTTTGCCACCAATTTCTTAAGGACTGATTGGCATTGCTCTGATTACATTTCCCGAGCTAGAATTTAGCCCCATTTCAAAATCTATATGTCTATAGGCATATTAAGAACTAAATGCATTTTATTATCCTGTTCCACTGTCTCACTTTCAGCCTTGCATCTTATCACAGTCTGGATATCAGTAACCTCCACAGATGTCCCCAGTGCCCTGAACAATTATGGCCCACTTTGGGAATCTGAAGCATGTTGCATGTTGGAAACATGCCTAATGCCTTGGATAGAAGCAGAAAGGGCAGCTGAGGTGACCCCTCAGTCTAACAAGCATTTTGATTTCCACATTGAGCCTCATTTCTTATCCCATTTTACAGACGATGAAGATCAAAATATACTTTTCCGGATTCAAGACAAATACCTGAGTACCGAGTCAAGGCCGTAGGAAGAGGAAGTTAAAGAGAAGATTTAAAGAAAAGGCTGTGTGGAGATGGCTGAGGTTGACTCTAGTAAGCAAGATGTTTATAGGTCTTCTTTCGAAATAAGTATTCTCCAACCTCTCAAAGCTTATATTCAAACTATTTATTTAAGAGAAAATGTAAATAGCTCTAGTTCCAAAGTAACTGTGTTTTTTGCACAATAATGCAGACCTCAATTTAATGCAATTTGTGGATAAAAAGTAGCTTCAAAGCTTCTGAGATTGGGTGGGATTTTCTGCACTAGAAATTCAAAATTTAAACTGGGCATGGTGGTATGTGCCTATAATCCCAGTACTTGGGAGGCTGAAACAGGAGTATTGCAGGTTCAAGAGCAGCCTCAGCAACATAGCGAGACTCTCAGCAACCCAGTGAGACCCTGTTTCACACAAAAAAAAATTTAAACACTAAAGCGCATGATGTATATATACAAACTTATAAGACTCAATCACTATGCAGAGCACTAAAGGGAGGAAACGGGGAGGGAATAGAGTGGGATTTGAGGGAGGGCTAAATGAGCAATGTGTGCATGTGTGATTCTCCTAACCTGACACTTATCAAATGTATAATTACAATGCACCAATAAATGAATATAAAAAAAGAGCTAGGATGCAATGATAGATCAGTAGAGTAATTGAAGGAGGTTAGTGGTAAGAGTTAGAGAAGGGGAAGAGGGAGGGCTGGGAAAGAGAACAGTTGCAATAATGCTATGGCAATACGTGACTGTATTATTACCAATCTCACTGGATTGGAGGAAGGGAGAGTAGATGGTGGGATGTGGAGGGAAATGCACAAAGAGCTGTTTGCATGTATGTTTTGTTAACACATGGAACCTCACTATGATGTATAATTGCAATGCACCAATAAATTATGAAAAACAAAAAAATTAAAAAGGGCTGGGGGTGTAGCTCAGAGGTAGAATGCCCCTGGGTTCAATCTCCAGTACCACCATCATTACCACCACAACAATAATAATAATTAAAAAATAAAAAGAAATTTAAAATTTAGGATTTACCCTAAACAACAATTACTTAAAAAATAAAAATGGCTACTCGAACATCTCTCCAGCCTACATGGTACTGATAACCTGGAAGGCTGGAAGGAGATAGTGGACGTGATCAAGGGAAGTGAGGAGACTAACGTATAGGTGTTATAGTCAGCACTTTCCCTTCAAAGAGCAGGTCAGATTCTTCTGCACTTCCTTCAGCCCTAAATCAGACCTAAATGAGCCATTTGAGAAGACACAGCTGAAGCCGGGCGTGGTGGCGCACACTTGTAATCCCAGTACTTTGGGAGGCGGAGACCGGAGGATCCGGGTTCACGGCCAACCTCAGCTAGCTAGCTCTCTCCCCCACTGTCTCTCTCTCTCTCTCTCTCTCTCTCTCTCTCTCTCTACCTAATGAGGCCCTCCGCAACTTCGTGAGACCCAGTTTCAAAATAAAGTATAAAAAAATAGGGCCAGGGGTGTAGCGCAGAGGTAGAACTCCCCTGGGTTCAATCCTCGGTACCGCAAAAAAAAAAAAAAAAGAAGAGAAGACACAGCTGGAACAAATATTCTTTTCACAATAACATTTTGAATAACTCTGAAATTCTTTTGTGGACACAACATGTCTACTTTTTACCAATCTAAAAGCATGTTTTGAAATAAGAAGTAGAAGCATTTATCTTCCTATTTTTATCTCCATGAGGTTTTTGGTCAAGTTATACTTCTGGCTTTCACAGATCTTTAGAGGGCAGCAAGGTTTTAAAACAATGCCTTTCCAAAACCATCCGATAGGTAAAACTTCAAATCAAAACCAGGAAAAAAATGGTTTTCTGGATGGAAGATATGTAAACCTGAATGGCTTGGATTCAGGATTACAGCACCTTTCTTTCTTAAAAACATTTTTTTTTTCTTTAGTACTGGGGATTTTACTCAGAGCCTCACACATGCTAGGCCAGTGTTCGGCCACGGAGCTAAACACCCAGTCCTTTTTATTTTGAGACAGGCTTTCACTAAATTGACAAGGCTGGCTTCAAACTTGTGGTCCTTCTGCCTCAGCCTCCTGAGTAGATGGAATTACAAGCATGTGCCACCATGTCCAACTAGCATCCTCGTTTTAATGGTCTACTTCATCATCTGGCAAGATATCAGCATTAGATAACCAGAATCAAGAAAATAGGCTAGGTGTGGTGACACCTACTTGAGAAGCTAAGACAGGATGATTACAGGTACAAGGCCAGCTCTATAACTTAGTGAGACCCTGTTTAAAAATAAATAATAAAATAGAGCTGGGGGTGTAGCTCACAGGTAGAACACCACTAGGTTCAATCTCCAGTACATCACACATCAAAAAGAAAAAAGAAAAAAAAAGACAATAGGATATTAGGAGTCTCAGAAACTTTCCTTCCAAAGAAAATTAAGTCATTATAAAGTATAAAGCACTTTTCTTGTTGTGATAGTTAATCTAATTTGTCAACTTGACTGGATCATGACACACCCAAGATCATGTGACTTTGGGTGTGTAACAGCAGATTAAACAGAAAGTCCTGCCCTAAATGTAGGCAGCAGGGGGTTCTGATAGGTGCAGGACTTAGATAAAAGAAGGAGAAAGCCGCCGCGTAGAAGGATGCACGACTCTTTCTGAAGAAAACGCATCTGCTCTCGTCTGAGATCGTCAGCCTCTAACTTCACTGTTTCTCTGAAGAGCTTCTTGATCTTCTGCTCTCATCTGAGATTGTCGGCCTCCCAGCCCTTCGAACTGAAACTTCACCATCGTTTCTCCGAAGACCGCTCAACCAGCTACTGGTTCCTCTGACTCTCCACGTGCAGTCAGAACTCAGGACTGCATTGTAAGCTGATCTGATAAATCCCTTTTTCCATATACTCATTCTGTGAATTCTGTTAGGTGAACCCTGACCAATACACTTGTATTCTCAATTACCTACCTGCAAAAGAAGGTAGAGTTGTGTTCTTATTCAATAATTATAGAAACCTTGGGGCAGTAAAATAATTTGCATCAGAACTTTCATTCATTCATTCACTAAATAACACTTGAGGATGATATGTATCAGAGACTGTAGTGACTTCAGGTATGCAACAATGAGCAAAGTAGAAAAAAGCAGTGCTTTCATGGAATGTGCATTCCGGAGAGGGAAACAGATACTAAACAAATATCCAGACAGTTGTAATACAATTGAAAAAGAGAAAACAGGGAAAGGAAGCCAGAAACAATGGGAGTGTGCTAAAGCAGAGACAATAGTCACCAGACGCCTCTTTGAGAACAGTTGGAATGTGGCAGAGACAAAAATCAGGACAAACACCATGCTGACATCAGTGGGAAAAGAGGGAATACCAAGTGGAGAGGCCCTGAGTCAGAAAGCCCATGGCTCGTCTGAGGAACGGCAAGAAGGTCGTGTGCCTGGAGAGAAAGGAGCAAGGTGGAGAATAGTAAGAGATGAAGTACGCAAGATAGCCAAAAACCTGATCATGTGGGACTTTCTATGCCATGTGTAAGACTTAGGATTCTATTTTGTGTAATAAGAAGTCTTTGGAGAGTTTTGAACAAAGTGATTGCTGTGGTCTGAATGTTTCCCACAAAATTCATATGCTGAAACTTAATCCCAATGCACTTGTATTAAGAGGTGTGGCCCTGGGGAGGTGATTAGGTTGAGGGTTCCGCCTTCATTGATGGATTACTGTTCTCCCTCCAGGGTTGGAGGGAACTAGCTAGGTCCCTTTTTGCCCTTCAGTCCCATTTGTCTTGTGAAAACATAGTAAAAGAAACCAAGAAGGAGCACTTGGGAGGTATGAGGGAAACCAGAAAAATACATGGGTCCTGGGGTGACCAGACCATAGCAACCAGTGAACTAGTACTGAGAAGCACTCATCTTACAGAGAATTGACCATTAGATTTGGCATCATGCAAGTTAATGGAGCCATTATCTGGAATTGACAAGGTTGGTTCCTATGGAGTGTTAGGGGTCGGAGCCTGGTGGGGAGAAAGCTTCAAGAGAAAATGAGACACAAGACACTGAATCCAAATAACTATTTTGAGGAGTTTTACCATGAAAAGGAAAAAGAGAAAAGGGATCATAACTGGAAAGGCTTATGAGGTCTATGGACAGTTGATTAGTTTCTAGGATCAGAGATCTATGCAAATGGAGACCATGGTGTTCCTGAGAGGCTATGCTGGTTCTAAGCTATAGCCTTTGAGTCCCGCATTTACCCTTCTCTACTTTGCTCTTTTAAATTTGGGAACTGGGATCCTATAAGCCATATTTCTCCATTTCTGACTGGTTCTCTGTTAATGTCTGCCATTAGGGACCCCTAGGCTGAGTCTAGGAGACTGGAGGAGGGTACATATTCTGTGTTCCTTCCTGTTTTCACAGCTCCCATCAGCACCTCCCACCAATGTTTCCTCACACTGTCAGTATGCTCCTACAAGCATAATTGGTTCCACTTGCTATGATGTTGTTTCCTTCCACTTCTAAACCCCATAGCACTGTACCCTCTTCCAATATCAATACCATGTGCCACTCTCTCCTCTGTGGTCAAAGCTCCAGTTTTGCAGGCAAGGTCTCTCCTCGGAGTCCCTGGGCACCAGCATCAGTGCCAACTGAGCAGTCCCCCTCCTCAGAAGCCTCCTTAAGGACCCTCTCTTCCAAAATTCTAGATTCTAAAATCCATAGCCTCTTTGCTTTGTTCCACCAGCCCTAGGGGCTATCGCTGCTCCCTGCAGCTTTGTGTTTCTTCAGCGCTCCATTTTAGCCCTTTCCATCTTTCAATAATTATTTAACAGCTTTCCTAAATTTTCTCTGTCAAAATCATTTGGTAGTTCATGTTTTCTTGACTGAACTCTGACATAGAGTCAGAGTCTGGATTTTAAGTCAGGACTACCAGCTGTCAAAGTCCACCCCCTCCCTGTGATGCCATGCTGCCTTTCCTGTAGAAATATCCACCTTTTCATCCCTTTAAAAATTGTTAGCAAAAATATAAATGGGGACTTAACTTTTCATGAAACTAAAGAACCTGTCTGGTAGATCTACTGACAATCTTCTGTTCTCATTTCTTTCTCTCTTTTTTTTTTTTTTGTGTGTGTGTATGGTACTGGGGAATGAAACCAGGGGCATTCTACCTCTGAGCTACACCCCCTAGCCTGACTTTATTTTTTTGTTTTGAAACAGAGTCTTACTTGGTTGTCCTAGAACCTGTGATCCTCCTGTCTCAGTGTCCCAGTGGAATTACAGACATGCTCCTGTTTTCATTTCTTGCCTCTGAATTCCTCCACGTCCTTACCACCATTGGATCTTTCTCAACCTCCTGATCTACTATAATTTCATTTCCCCCAGTATTTGCTCTATCAGGTCATACTTCTTTTTCTCTTCTATTGTCCTTCACAATTTAGGTCTTCGATTCTATGCTCTGCGCTCTATGATTGGCCTGTGGGTAGAGACAGTTAGTGTTCTAACCACTTTGGGAAGCCCATGCCCTGATCTGATATTCACATTCCTAGTGAAGAACACTGAATTGGGTGTTAGAAGCTTGCAATGGAGTCCCAGTTTTGCAGTAGACTCAATTACAGGTAGACTTAACACCTTCTCTCCAACCTCAGTTTCCTCAGCTGTAAGGTGATAACGTCATAGGCAATCATTGCTGAGACCCTTCTAGCATCAAGACCAAACCCCTCAGAGATATGAGGCTCACAGATAGGGGGCTCCCAGAGCTATGAGGCACCTACCCTGTGTTTTAGCTCTGTTCTTGATCTTGGGTTTTGAAGCTAATGGACTGCTACTCAATTTCCTAAAATAATATAAAATTCTGTTGAACTGGTAACAGTTCTTTGATTTAGCCTAAAGCCTTTGCAGTCCTTAGATACCTTGCAATCTCATCTCTTTTATTCCCACCTTGGCTCCCCACCACAAAGTCTCTAAATTGTATCTTTAGCTCACTGAACTCTAATAACTTTCCTCCTTTTCTTCAGTGTTGCTTAGCCTTCATCCTTGGTTTCCCTTTTTAACTCATCCAGTGCCCTTTTTTAAAGAACCACTATTTTTCTTCCTTGATTTCATACTCACACACACATATATTACAAAAGTCTCCTCAAGACCTAGAGGATGTGGTTGTTGATTTACATAGTGCTCCTGGGCTTTCCTTTCAAAACAGAGTGCCTAAGTAGGGCTTCTGGGAATCCATGCAGGGTGGCAAAGGGCCAGACCCAAGCCAGAGGAGTGGAATCAAAATCTCAGTTCCCTCACTTTTAGGTGTCTGTGAGGCCTAACGTTTTACCTAGATACAATAATACCACCACAGTCACTTATTCAGCCAACCTTTGTGGGGTAATGTTATAGAAAAGGGTATTTAGAAGTCCCTCAGTAATATCGGTTAAAATCTTCATCCTCTTCTTAACATGTCCCTTTCCACATGTTCTTGTGTGTTGTGCCATCTCTGACCTGCGTTTCTTTGTAAATGATGTTCCCTTCTATTCCACCAGACTTTGTGTGTTCTCTCCCTCCTCCATTCTCTCTCTTCCCCTTTTTTCATAATTTTCCACTCAATACTTATTCAATTCTACTCTTCAAGAATCAACTCAGCCTGTCAGTAGAATTGTATTCCTTTTGTTCTGCCCTCCAACAGGCTTCGTGGCCTGTATCCCAGATCCTCACAACCCTTAGGGTGGCCCATCCCTTCTGTCCGTGTGCCTGACACTTGACACTATCGCCACCGCCACTTTGCTCATTAGTCAGTCCTCTACACTTAATGCACTTCCTTGTGACCATATGCTTCCTGGAGGCCCCCATACTGAGTGAGCTCTATAACTTTGATGAAGGCCAGAATCAGTATTTATCTAGCATAGTAAAAATCTATATAAATTAGATTTTTAAAATCTAGCATAGTAACCAGTACACCTCAAAAATCTAGCATAATACCCTGTACACCATCAATAAATGCTAAATGAAGAAAATAGTATTTCTCTAGCATTCAGCCCCAATATTTTCCTTCCTTTTTAATGATTCTTTTCTGGCACTCAGGTCCAAAACTCTGGGTTCATTGTAGGTACAAAAAGCACAGTTGGCTATAGAGGTGGGAAGGTGTGCTCTCTCCACCACCCCTCACCCATTGCTAAGGCTCACAGCTGACGCTCCTATAACAAAAGACAGGTTAACAAGAGAAAAATCACTACTTATTTAATCAATGTTTTATGTGACACAGGGGCCTTCAGATTGAAAACCCAAAGACTCAGGGATAACTGTCTATTTTAATGTTTAGGTTTGATGAAGAATGGACAGTGGTGTAGACATGTGATTGGACAAAAAAAAGTATGATCCAATGATAATAGGCTGAAAGGGGAAACCCAGCAAGGCCTGTCCACTTAGATTCTTCTTGGCTTCTGTGGACTTTCATTCTTCCCAGGAATGGAGCAGGATCTCTCTGGAATAAGGGTCTTCAAAGGGAGAGAGTGACCTTTTAGGTTCTATGGCTTTCTTTGTGGAAGAGGGGTTCTAGTTTCTGTGACTTGGCTTGAGGAAGAAGTCTGGTTACTCTTTCTTCGGGATGAGAAGACTGGAGGGCAGTAGAAGGTCAGAGAAATTTTCCCTCAGAGGCCTTCCCAATCTCTTTTAGATCAAAGTAAGCAAAGCAAAGCATCATACTCTGGGGTACTATTTTCTGAGCCCCAACAGAGCCAAAAAGAGAAACAACAAGAAAAAAATATGTATTACTACATCTCAGTTAAGTGAAAAATATCCTAATGGGAATATAGGAGAGAAAAAGCTGAATTATAAAGGTAGAGAGAAGACCCTCCCCCAAATACTTTTTTACTATTGTTATCATAATGGAAAGGAATTTGGCCAGATCCTCCAATATGAAAGGCCAACCGAACGTCATGGGACCACTAATAATGGGATCTTCACCTCCATTTCCACCATACTACTCAATCAGTCTTTTAAATTACATCGGACACACAGAACACCATGAGGAGGGGGCACCAACTTGCAGTTAATGAATTCTGAAGGAAAATCTGGAAGCTGGATAAAAAGAGTAGTGGGTTAATCTTGCAATCCGGAGAGAGAATAGAGCATGTCTCTTTTTCTCTTTTCCATAGAATACAGAACATTCCCATCTCTCTGAATTTTTATTCTCCTTTAGTGCTTAAAAAGCAATGACTTCATTCAGAAGGAATTTTCAACCATGTGCACACATAGATGTACCAGATACATTCAACATCCCAGTGTAACAAGACCCCATACTGGATGGGTTCTGTGACTTTGCTAGACTAGAATCAGAAACAAAATCAGGTACAAGAGTCAGATTGACTCACACATGGCACAAAATTATTCCAACTGGGTCTACAGACCTGTTCAGTAGCATGTGAATGTGATCTCGCATCCCAGTGAAAGACGCCAAGTCTATCCCTGTAACACAAGGTTGCACAAAACAGACCTAGAGGAAGGAAAGTGGTATTAAAATCTGCTTGAGGGTATAGACTGAAATGCTCACATTTCAGCAGGGCAGCAATTATTTGACTTTGAGAATGTCTCATACAAGCCTCTCTCACACCGGGTTCCAGTCCCCGTAACTTTTCACCATTCTTCTCTGAATACACTTGTCCTATTCTGGATACTCTTTCCTTTGCTTGATTTGTCTTTCCCCACTATCTTCTTCTAGCTCTAACATCAGTCTTTCTGACCCACTCAGCTTCTCATAGAGTTCTCAACACAATCACAGTGTTTACCAAAATTACATGTTCATGAGCTTGTCTACCTCACTAGGCAAGAGATCTTAAAACAATGGCCATGCTGTTTCATTTATGAACCTTGGCACCATACCTGAAACATACTCGGCTTTCATTAAATGTTTGCCGAATAAATGAATTCCACTTAATTATGCCTGTGTTTCATTAAACAAAGAAAGATAAAGTTGACACTATATTATGAGGCTTCCTCCAGCCCTAATATGCTCTGACTCTACAAAGTACCCTTAAAAGTTATGGGGACAAAAAAAAAACCTAGCAATTGTAGACCAAAAAGATGCAAATATTTATTGAGCACAAGCTGTTCAAAATGATAAATTCAAACCACTATTTTCTTTTTCTGTTCCACAGTTCTGCTTCCTTTTTGTTTTATACCCTTGATGGAATTTCCTTGGGAATTTCTGACTTCTCTCAGGATCACATTATCCCAGATAATATCCCAAACAAAAACTAACCTGGATATGACTTTTCTTTAGAAAACAGTAGAGATGAGAGGATCAGGTCATGTGACATGTGACCTGGTAGGTATATAGCTGGTATGTGGTCCAGACCCCAAGGCATGCCAGCATCATGCTATCACAGGGCAGCGGGTGGGTAGTATGCAGAGAACTGAGAGACAATGATCAAAGGACTGGGTTAACCAGATCTGGATCACATTTGGGTTCACCATTTTCTTACAGTGTCACCCTGGTCAAATTGCTTAATCAAAGTCTCAGTAAAATGGAGACAATAATTATACATCTCTCATTTGATTGTTTAAGAGGAGTGGATGAAATAGTGTAAGCCAGGATCTTAGTCCAGCATAGATATTCTTAGCACACTGTGGTCATTCAGTAAATGGCATTTATATTTTAGCATATATAATATGCTTTTGGCCCAATCTCTTGTCTTAAACATGAACAATATCAGGAGCCCAGGTCATGGAAATTTGCCAGGTATGGTGGCACAGATCCATAATCCCAGTACTTGAGAGTCAGAGACAGGAGAATCACAGGTTCAAGGACAGCCTCAGAAACCTAGCAAGACCCTGCTTCAAAACAAAAAAAAAAAAAATTAAGAGCTAGGGGTGTAGCTCAAAAGTAGAACACCCCAAGTTCAATCCCCAGTAACATCCCCCCTGCACATACACACCCATACACACAGTCATGGAAACTTTACCAAGCTCACACAGCTCATGTATAACAGAATCATATGAAAATTTTCATTCCAGTTTTTTTCTTCTTGTTTCTATAAAGTTTGACACAGGCTAACATTTCCAAGTTGACTCTTGATCAAGTTGACTCCAAGAGTCAGTTTTTGTCCAGTGGTACAGAGGGAAGTAGAGAGATGGACCACACACCATCTATCTTCCAGCCCTCTTGAAGAAGCAGTGCACCTTGAAGGGAGTTACATGGTATTCCTAGTCCCTTATCTACCTCTGGACAAGCTCATGACCTTGTATGAGTCACTTAAATTCTCTGAACCCCAACTTTCTCAATTGTGAAATGAAGATGATGATACCTCTCTGCTCTCACCACCCCCAAAAGTTCACTAAATATTATGGTGGGCTGATCATGGCCCCAAAGATATCAGATCTTGATCTCTCAAACCTTGAATGTTATCTTATTTGAAGAAACAGTCTTTGAAAATGTGATTGCATTAGGGATCTTGAGATGTGGACAATTCTAGACTATCTTTGTGGGCCCTGAATGCAGTCACCTATATGCTTACAAGGGGAAAATAGAGGAAGAAAGAACATACACAGAGAAGAGTGGGTGATGGGAAGAGGGAGGGCAGAGAAATTTGAAGACACCGGCCTTGAAGATGAGGGTGCATAGATACGAGCCAATGAGTGTGGGCAGTCACCAAAAGTTGGAACAGGCAAGGAATGGATTCTCCCCTACAACCTTGTAGGGAGTGTGGTCCTGCTGACACTTTAATTTCAGCCCAGTGATACTGATGTTGGACCTCCCTACACTCCTTAAAGTTTGGATGAAAAACATTATGGCCACTCCAACTTATCTAGCATGCATAACACTGATGACCTGGTGATTTGAATATCCCTAGTACATGCATGTGCATGAGAATCATGTGGAGAGCTTGCTCAAAGGACAGACCCTCGAGGAACTTCCCCAAGAAATTTTTCTTTAGTAGCTGAGATGGAGTCCCTGGAATTGGCCCCAAAGGGATTCAGGACACAGCTGGTACCCAGCTCACACTTTACAGAATTCTTCTTCACACTCAGACAAAGCAAATCAGATTTTTGCAGATGGCCCTTATACAAATAGAATATTTTCCAAGTGATGTGAACCATAATAACTTTCACAACAGAAACACAAACAAGTAGTCCTTGGCTGTCATATTTTCATTTTACAAATTATTTGAAATACTGTAAGATAAAGGTTGTGTTCCCAGATTTGTGGTGTGCAGCTTTCAGGTATTTACTTCTAAAACTTTCTTATGCAGTCACAGCAAGTAATGCCTCATGGTTTAATTCTCAGATTTATTTATTATAGATATAACAAAGGAGGAGGTTTGAGAGACATAGAATAAAGGAAGAACAATTATTTCCAGAGGCAGTCTGAGACCTTAGAAGCTCCCAAACTCAAATTTTAAAGAAAATTCTCACAATAACATTCACTTTGGCAATACTTCTCTTTGAAAAGACAAAGGAATCTTCATATTTGAGGTCCCATTTATACTTTCATGTAAATGTACCAGATACTTAGCCATACGTAAGGAGTGGTGGTTTGGATTAGAGCAGGCTGGAGTAGTAGGAATTCTGGCAGCCTTGAGAACAGTCAATGAAAGAAGCAAGAACTCCAACTTTCAGGATACTGAAGGAAGGAGCGAGAGGGTAAGAAAAGGGCACATACATCAAGGAATAGATGAGAAACAACAGGCACTGATCATTGCTGCCTTCAGGGATCCCCTCTGAGATGATACCAGTGGAAGAAAAGTCAGTCCCTCTTTTGTGCTAGACCTAGAGGCACACGGGTGTATTACAAACAATCACTGTATGTGCAAACATTATGGCAGTATTATTCACAACAGGCAAAAAGCAAAAGTAACCCAGATGTCTATCATTAGACAAATGGTTAAACAGAATGTGGCATGTCTGTACAATGAAACAGTAGTTAGCCTTAAAAAGGAATGAAGTACTGACACATACTCTAACATGAATGAACCTCAAGAACATTATGCTAAGTAAAATAATCCAGGCACAAACACCACATAATATATGATTCCATTCATATGGAAGCCCAGAATAGAGAAATATATAAATATATAAAATAGATTACTGGTTGTTTAGGGATGGGTTGGGGATGGTAGGATGATAGATAAAGCACACATTTGAAGTGATAAACTGTTTTAAGATTGACTATGGCGATGGTTGCACATATCTGTGAATTTAATAAAAGCCAATGAATTGTGTACTAAGTGTGAATTGTACAGTATGTGAATTATATCTTAATAAAACTAAAACAAACAAAAACAAAATGGGTCCTATCTTCAGGGAGCTCACATGTTGAGCGCTTACCTGGACTGTATCATATTATGGTGCGGCTAGCAATTGTGGCAATACATGTGGAAGCAAGTAAGTGATTATATCTCAAACCAGGAGCAGGTCCAGGCTTGCTCCTTTTATAACAACCCTCTTGCAAGAACCACCAAGGGGTCACATGAGAATTACCTCAATGACCTAAGGTCTTCCCTGGAGGTCCTACCCTGAAAGGTTCCACCGCTTCCCAGTAGCACTTCTGGGGACTGCACCTCTAACACAGGATCCTTTGGGGGAACACAATTAAACCTGATCCAAACCATAAATTTCAAAAGGGCAACGCAGGTCACCCTTTGGCAAATACTAGAAAATGAAGAAAGGAGATTTTCTGGCACTTCAAAACCAACATGTCCAGAGATAATCTTGTCATCTTCCCCTGGGAGCCCACTCCTCCTTCTATAGTCTAGTGTACCACTGATCCAGCTGTCAAGCCAGAAACTGAGTACCATCTTGGATTCCATCCTTTCTGCCCTGATCCAGTCACAGTCCTCCCATCCACCCCCACCCTAGCAGCAAGATGGCCCTCCCAAAATACAAATGGACCAACTTGAATTCTCCCTTGCTTACCTTCAGTTGCCCTCAGGGTCAACTCCAATAATAAGAACGTGGTTTCTGAGGTTCCTCATGACTTCTCTAGCCTCAGTTCTTCTCTGCTCCCTTATTTTTCACTTTTTCTGACTATCCTTGGGTTTGTCAAACATGTCATGCTTTCTCTAGCCTCTGGGCCTTCCTAGACACTGTGGACTTTGTCTGGAACATGTGTGGATCCTCCTATCCTCTACCCCTTGAAATCCTCACCCTGTAGTCTAATTAACTCCAAGCCATCCTTCTCTCAGCTTAGTGTCACTTTCTCCTACAAGCTTTCTCAGAACTCCCTCTTCATTCCTGCCCCAGGCTAAGTTAGATATTTCTCTTATATGCTCCTCAAAGTGTCAAAACACTTGATATACAGCATTATAATTGATTGATCATGTTTCTGTCTTTACTAGTATTATAATATCCAAGGCAAGGAAGTAACTTGTCTTATTCTTCATTGCTTGCCCATAGTCTAGCAAGAGCCTAGAAAATACTAGTCACTCAATAAACACATGGTGCTATGAGGAGTCTTGATTAGAGTAGGCTGGTGCCTGTCTAAATAGAGCTATGAAATAAAAACAATGTAGAAGGTCTATTATCATTGTCTGTGTTCATAATTCACACTAATATAGTAACTTGATAACGGAGACAAAGGACTTTGTGTAGAGAGAACCAGTCTATTTTAATTTAATTAAATTATATATATGTAATTATAAGCCTACATGAAAATGCATATTCTGAATGTACTCAATTTAATTTCAATATTATGACACAAACACCCAATGTTGTCCAATAATCCCATAACTTTTTTCTTTGTGGTACTGGGGATTGAACTCAAGGACATTCTATCTCTGAGCTACATCCCCAGCCCTATTTTTTTTATTTTGAAATAAGGTCTTACTAATTTGCTGAGGGCCTTGATAAATTGCTGAGGCTGATCAGGAACATATAATCCTCCTATCTCAGCCTCCCACGTACTGGAATTACAGGCGTGCGCCACTATGCCAGGTTTCTCATCGCATTTTTGCCTTGATAATATCATTGAGACTATGTAGAAAACTTCAAGGGAGAAAAAAACCCTCTCATTGATTTCTTTTATGTGTATATTTTAAACGGCAGGACTAACTGACACTAAGGGGCAGTGCATTAACATTTTTTTGTGGACAATAGGGGATCGTTCATGTATAGAGTACCAAGTTACTTATTACTGTATTGAATTTCTAAGCACATTGCTCCTTGGTGATTTCTGGGTTTTAATGTATTGACTTTCTGCTTGGGCCAGAGCTTATGGGATTCCATGTCACCTGTCACCTAGCACCATACCAGGTTACCCCTATTTTATACAATTCTACATTCCATAATGCCTCACTGAGGAGATGCACTATGCAGTGCGCACCTTCTTGTCAGATATATCTACTAGACAGTGGACTCTTAAAAAAGAAGCATATGGTAACATTTAGTCATTACAAAATTTATGCTTACTGATGATGATAGAGCGCATTTCCTGAAAACACTGCTAAGCTGCTTTCTAGACATGGCTAGCAGGCAGGTGATCGGGGGAGAAAGTCTGCCTTGAGAGCCTGACAGGTGCCTGGGTCGGCATTCTGCCTCTGCTCTTTGTTGATGCTTGAACTTGCACAGATTAATGCTCTGAGTCTCAATTCTCTTAACTCCATGGTGACTATAATATAGTGACCAAATATAATTCTATGATAACCTAAAAACTTAGTTTATGTGAAAATACCAAGAGTGGGAATCTAGTTGTATTTGTTATCCATATGCATCCTCCAACCACACACATACGAGAAAAATGCAATGGATTAAAATATGCAACAGACACAGAATTTTAAAAGCATATGTAGTTTTTCCACTTTCCACTCTCTCTCCATCTCCCAACTTACCTAGTATTAGAGTGAGCAAGCCAAGTTCTCTAACACTGCAGATGCAGACAGCAGCACCTAACATGTTAAATAGCAATCTAAAATAATGTCCCACAGCTGATAAATTATAGGTGGGAAGAGGAGCATTTAAATAAGTCTTGGCTTACTTTTAGTAAAAGTCGACACAGACAGACCTTGTAAACAGCTGCCATATTCTAAGGAAATTTTACAAGATCAGGAAAATGAACCTTGGGAAATCACTCTAAAGTACTAAATGTTTATGAAGTACAATTATTGAAACCACTCAGAAAGGTGATTTCCAAGTGAACCACACATGTCATACATTCTACCACTTAAATATATGCATTTTAGCTTTCATTTTTTTAACACAAAATAAAATGTGCCTTTGTTTTGGAGTTAACTAGACATAAACAGTGATGAGTCAAAAGAAAAGTAGTAAGGACAGTTTTATATTTATCTTTGTACTTTGGCTTTACACCCTGAAAATGAGTTATCATGCTAAGTCATTCTGAGTTGCTTTTAATTCAGTGGCTATTTGTGACCTATCTGTGACCATCTTCTTCCCCGCCATGTTGTTTTTACTTTTGTTCTTGGTTTCATTTGTAGAGTTAGACATTCATCATCTAGAATTTTTCCTAAAGTCCCAGAAAGTCAAACCATTGCTTTAAGAAATCATCAAGGCTGTTGAATTTTCCTTTTAGTGTGACAGTGCTAAACATGCCTCCATAGTTTGCAAATATTTAATTCTTTATTTCTATGTTTGAAAATCTGGTCATGTTCAACATATTTAGAAATCAAACAGGGTATCCTACTGGCCAAGCAAGAAATGATATATGTAGAATAGCACCATTTAGCAATCTCTAATGAAGAAAAACAATAATATGGATTTCAGTAATGGTCATTTATCATTGCTAAATGGGGAATTTATAAAGATGGACCAGCCTGACAACACCCAATCCCACAAATCAGCCAAAGATGGGAAGGGATATTGTATGTGCCTGCTGATATGAGGCAATACAACACCCACCACCCAACCAATGAAGCATCCGTGCCAAAACATCAACCCCTACATCTCTAGTTTCCAGGAAATGCAGGTGGGAAGGTGGTGGGTGTGCGTGTAGGGGGGAGGCAGAGAAATATGTGACATTTTAGGATTTAATCAGCACAACCAAGAAGATGAATAACTGTATAGGACAAATTTTTCATACTAAGGTTTGAAAATCCCCACTGAAATTTATGTTGAAATATAATCCCCGTTGTGAGGTATTAACATGGGAAACTAAGTTGAACTTACAGGAGATAATTAGGATTGGATGAGGTTATGAAGGTGAGAGCCCCATGATGGCATTAGTGACTTTATAAAAAGAAGAAAGACCCAAGCTACCAAGCTTTCTCTGTCACCCCATGTGATGCCCTGTCCCGCCTTAGGACTCTGCCACAAGTCCCCTGCAATAAGAAGGACCTCAGTAGATGCAGCTACCTGATCTAGAACTTCCTAGCCTTCAGAACCATGGACCTAACAAACCTTTATTCTATATAAATTACTCACTTTGGGGTATTGTTATAGCACAGAAAACAGACTAAGATAACCTAGTCCCTACAACTGCAGATTTAAAAAGGAGGGGTATTAGATTTAAATATACTTAAGAGTTATCAACCATATGTAATATGTAGACTGGGTTCTGATTTGAATGACATTTTCAAGGGAATTTTTAGTATTGGCTGAATATTTAACAATATTAAGACATTGTGATTTAGGTGTAATAATATTTTATGTTATGTCATAAAAAGAGTATTTATCATATATGTGTGTATGTATCTGTATATATAATTATTTTCATATGAAGAGATATGTCTAGGACTATCTTCAAAAATACAAAGGGCCTTGGGAAATAATAAGGGTATAGATCAGTTTGTCCCTTTGTTGAAACTTGGGATGGGCACCTAAGAAAGCATTATCCTCTTCTCTCTACTTTCCTATATGTTAGAAATTCTCCATAATAAAAATACATGAAAGACTAAAAAGATACCTGTACCTATGAAATGTTTGACCTTTTACCATGTTCCTCCCATAAGACATACTAGATCTGCAGACCCAAACAAATATCTACACAATTATATCTATATCATGTTCCTTAGTGTATATATTACACTTACACACACACACACACACACACACACACACACACACACATCACTGAGATGAAACTAGAATCCATATATTTATGGAAATATTTCTGATTCTCTAGTGCTTCCCTCCAACACTCCACTATATTTCTATATTCCATAAGGAGATAAATGGGTCATACACGAGATGTCAAAAGAAATTGCCTTGTTTTGCAATCACTTCCAACTTCCACTCAGTATAAAAATCCAAGTGAGTGCTAAAAGGGAAATGTCTTGTGACAAGGTCAGGCGAGACAGATGAGAAATATGGCTTGTGATGAAAAACTAACAGGTGCATGTTTTATTGGCATGATAAATGTGGAAAAACCAGATGTGGAATCCCATATAACATCATACTAAACGTTTTTAAAGTATATCTTTCCCCAAAGAAGCTTCTTTTTTTTTTCTAGCTCCTATTCTTGTCATTCTGACAAGCCTCTTAGGGACCAGGACAAAAGAGTTTATGGAGAATATTTTTACAGGGAATGTACAGAATCCCACAGCATGAGTCTTGTTTAAGTGAGCAGGTCTTCTTTTTGGGTACAGAAAGGCAAAGGTCACACAGATGCCACCTTGGGCTTTTCTGCCAGGGATATGAATGTGTGGGAACCAATCAACAAGCACTGAATAAGACCAGAGCAAAACTGGCTCACCCTTACCAGAATAAGGAAAGTTACTGGCAGGAGCAATGTAAGCAAGGGTGAGGGGCTTTGTTTTTGATTTGCTTGTTTGTGCCATGCATACTTTCCCTCATTTCCAGGAAAGCTTGAGCAACATGAAGAATCTATTAGAGGTCCATTATGCAATGTAGACACATTCCAAAATAATACTATACAGGATAAAAATATATATTATTTTTATTAATCAATTAAAAAATAAGCATTTTTTTAAAAGAATCAACTAGCGGGGCCTGGTGGTACATGCCTATAATCCTAGTACTTGGGAGCCTGAGATAGGAGGACTGTAGATTCTAGGATAGCCCCAGCAACTAACAAGATTCTCAACAACCTGGTGAGACCCTGTTACTTTTTTTATGCTTTTTTTGGTGCATTATAATCTCACATCATAATGTAAATCATGTTGACAGTGACATACATGCACACAGTACTTGGTGGACCCCCCTGGCTCCCTCCGCATCTCCCCCCCTTTCCAATACAGATTGACATTGGTATTTATACATATGTACACGTAGCCGATGATAGTAATTCCTTCACTGATCCTCATTCTTCCCCCTCCCCTTCCCCTAGACTACCTTCTTAACTCCACTGAGGTTTCTCCTCCATTATCTGGAGTCACTCTGGTATCCCATTTACTCCCTAACTTCCACATATTAGAGAAAGCATATGACCCTTCACTTTCTGTGACTGGCTAATCTCACTTAATGTTCTCCAGGTCCATCCATTTTCTTGCAAATGTCATAATTTTGTTCATCTTTATTGCTGAGTAGAATTCCATTGTGTGGATATCCCATAATTTTGTGATCCATTCATCTGTTGATGGACACCTAGGTTGGTTCCATAATTTGGCCATTATAAATTGTGCTGCTATGAACCTGAGTATGCATATATTACTGTAGTTCTCTGATTTCGTCCCCTTTGGAAAGACACCCAAGAGTGGTATAGCCAGATCATATGGTAGATCCATTCCCAGTTTTCTGAGGAATCTCCACACTGATCTCCATAGCTGCTGAACTAATTTTCAAACCCACCAACAGTGTAGAAGAGTTCCAATTTCCCCACATCCTTGCCAACATTTATTGTTTGGTTTTTTGTTGTTGTTGTTGGTTTTTTTTTACTTCTTGATGATTGCCATTCTGATTGGGGTTAGCTGGAATCTCCGTGTAGTTTTGATTTGCATCTCCCTGATTGCTAACAATGTTCAACATTTTTTTCATGTATTTATTGGCCATTTGTATCTCTTCTTTTGTGAAGTGTCTATTTGATTCAATTGTCCATTTCTTTATTGGGTTGTTTTTGTTTTTTTTTTTTTAGTGTAAAGTCTTTTAAGTTCTTTGTATATTCTAGATATTAGTACTCTGTCAGAGGGATAACTGGCAAAGATCTTTTCCCATTCTGTAAGATTTCTCTTTAGACTCTTGATGGTTTCCTTTAATGTGCAGAGACTTTTTAATTTAATGCCATACCATTTATTAATTCTTGTTTTAATTTCCTGAACTTTGGGGGTTTTGTTGAGGAAGTTTCTACCTGTGCCTATATGTTGTAGTGTTGGACCAATGTCCTCCTCTAGTAGCTTCACAGTATCAGGTCTAACTTCCAGGTCTTTGACCCATCTTGAGTTGACACCTGTGCATGGTGAAAGGTAAAGATTTAGTTCCATTTTTCTACAAATGGATACCCACTGTTCCCAATACCATTTATTGAAAAGGCTGTCTTTTCTCCAACATATGTTTCTGGCAACTTTGCTGAAAATCAATTGGCTACAAGTGTGTGGATTTGTTTCTGTGTCTTATATTCTGCTCCATTGTTCTGTGTGTCTGCTTTTGTGCTAATACCATGCTGTTTTTATTACTATAGCTCTGTAGTATAATTTGAATTCAGGAATTGTAATGCCTCCTGCATGGTTCTTATTGCTGAGAATTGCTTTGACTATTCTGGGTCTTTTATTTCTCCATATGAAATTTATGACTGATTTTTCTAGGTCTGCAAAGAATGACATTGGTATTTTGATAGGGTTGCATTGACTCTGTAGATCACTTTTGGTAGAATGGCCATTTTGATAATATTTATTCGGTCTATCAAAGAACAAGGGAAATCTTTCCATTTTCTAAGATCTTCTTCAATTTATTTCTTTAGTGTTTTATAATTGTTATTGTAGAGGTCTTTTACCTCTTTGATTAGGTTTACTCCTAGGTATTTTATTGGTTTTGAGGTTATTGTGAGTGGAATTGTTTTCTGGATTTCTTTCTCAGTGGATTCATGGTTGACACATAGAAAAGCTACTGATTTTTTAGGTTGATTTTGTATCCCACTACTTTGCTGAATTTGTTAATCAACTCTAGTAGTCTTTTGACTGAGTTTTTTTTTTGGGGGGGGTCTTCTAAATATAGGACCATGTCATCTGCAAATAGAGATAATTTTAATTCTTCTTTTCCTATTCGAATTCCTTTGATAGCCATCTCTTGTCTTATTTCTCTGGCAAGAGTCTTGAGGACTATATTGAAAAGGAGTGGTGATAGTGGGCATCCTTGTCTTGTTCCTGATTTTAAATGGAATTCTCACAGTATTTCCACCATTCAATATGATGTTGGCTTTGGGTTTATTGTATATTGTCTTATAATGTTGAACTACATTCCTTCTATTCCTATTTCCTGCAGTGCTTTTAACATGAATGGGTGTTGGATTTTGTCAAATGCTTTTGCAGCATCTATTGAGATGATTGTGTGATTTTTGTCCTTAGTTCTATTTATGTTGTGAATAACATATTTTGATTGCATGTTGAACTGTTTAGAATTTTACATCTATGTTAATCAATGATATTGGTCTATAATTTTCTTTTCTTGGGGGATCTTTATTTGGTTCTGGTGCTAAGGTGATACTGGCCTCATAGAAGAAGTTTGGAAAAATTTCCTCTCTTTCGATTTCATGGAGTAACTGGTAAAGTATTGGGTTTAGTTCTTCTATATTTTTAGTTCTTTTTCAATATTTGGGAAAGGTTTTTTAGAATTAAGCTGGGAATCTGGGTGGACCCGGGCTTTTCTTTGATGGAAGGCTTTTCATTGCTGCTTCTATCCCTTTGCTTGCTATGGGTCAGTTTAGGTTTTCTATATCTTCTTGGTTCAATTTAGGTAGGTTGTATGTGTCAAGAAATCTGTTGATTTCTTCCATGTTTTCCAGTTTATTGGAATATAAATTTTCAAAATAGGTTCTGATGATCCTCTAGATTGCCCCACTATCTGTGGTGATGTCTCCTTTTTCATTTCTGATTTTAATAATTTGGGTTGATTCTCTCTTTTGGTAAGGTTGGCTAAGGGTTTGTCAATCTTGTTAATCTTTTCAAAGAACCAGCTTTTTCTTCTGTTGATGCTTTGTATTTTTGTTGTTGTTGTTCTCTGTTTCATTGATTTATGTTTTGATTTTAATTATCTTCTGCCTTCTACTGGCTTTTGGATTAAATTATTCCTGTTTTTCTAGGTCCTTTAGGTGTGTCATTAGGTTATTTGGTAACTTTCTGTTTTTCTTATGTGGGCACTTAGTGCTATAAATTTTCCTCTTAAAACTACCTTCAAAGTATCCCATAGATTTTCGTACATCATCTCTCTATTTTCGTTTAATTCTAGGAATTTTTTTTATTTCTCCCTTTATTTTTTCTCTGATCCAGTCCTCATTCAAGTATCATTCAGTCTCTATGTATTTATGTAATTTCTTTTGGTCTTCCTATTGTTGATTTCTACTTTTATTCTGTTGTGATCTAAGAAGATTCAGGGAATTATATTACATTTTTGAAATTGCTGCTACTTGCTTTGTGGCCCAGATGTGGTCTATTTTGGAGAAGGTTCCATGAGAAACTGAGAAGAATGTGTATTTAGCTGTTGTTGGTTGAAATATTCTGTATATGTCTATTAGGTCCATTTGGTTTATAGTGTTTTTTAAATCTGAAGTGTCCTTACTCATCTTTTGCTGGAAGATCTATCTAGTGGTGTGAGTGGTGGGTTAAAGTCTCCCAATATTATTGTACTTGAGTCTATTTGAGACCTGATGTCCTGAAGAGTTTGTTTTACAAACATGGGTGCACCCACATTTGGGGCTTAAATGTCTACTATCATTTTTTTTTTCTTGTTGGATTATTCCTTTTATTTATAAGAAGTGACCCACTTTGTCTCTTGATGTGTTTTAAAGTCTTGCTTTAAGTGTTGCTTAAGTGTTGCTACCCCTGCTTGTTTTCAGTCTCTATTTGCATGGGATATCTTTTTCCATCCTTTCACCTTTAGTGTATGGATATCTTTGGTTATAAGGTGAGTTTCTTGCAAGCTGCATATAGTTGGATTATGTTCTTTAATCCACATTGCCAGTCTGTGTCTTTTAATTGGGGAGTTAAGACCTTTGACATTCAGTGTTATTATTGAGATATGATTTCTGTTTCCTGTCGTTTTGAATTCTGTTTTCTGTTTGATGTAATGTTATTTCTCCTTTGCTTAGTTGTCCATCTGGTGGAGTTTGCCCCTTCTCTGGTTCTGGTATTTGCTTCATTTTTCTTCTTTGTGTTTCATTCCTTTAGGTATTTTCTCTAGTGCTGGCTTGGTAGTCATGAATTCTTTTAGTTTCTGCTTGTCTTGGAATGTTTTTATTTCTTCATCAATTTTGAATGATATCTTTGCTGGATATAGCAGTTTTGGTTGGAGGTTGTTTTCTTCCAGGATCTGGAGTACATCATACCAGCCCCTCTTGGCTTTCGTGACTTGGGTTGAGAAGTCTAGAGTGATTCTTATTGTTTGCCCCTGAATCTCACCCATTCTTTTGTTCTTGCTGCTTTTAAGATTCTTTCCTTAGCCTCTATGTTAGTAATTTTGATTATTACGTGGCCTGGGGAAGTCCTTCTTTGATCTTGTCTTGATGGTGTTCTGAATGTCTCCTGTACATGGATGTCCAAATCTTTTTCTATGTTTGGGAAGTTCTCTGAAATTATTTCTCTGAAGAGGTTTCTGATACCCTTGGTTTGTGCTTCTAGACCTTCTTCAATGCCTATTATCCATAAGTAAGAACATTTCATATTGCCCCATATTTCTTGGATGTTAAAGTTGTATTTTTGTACTGTCTTCTCTATATTGTTGGCTGTGTTTTCAGTTTTGAATGAACTGTCTTCCACATTGTGTAGCCTGCAAGAGGTGGTTTCAATTTCAGTCTTTAATTCATTTATTGACTCCTTCATTTTGCTCAAAGCCTCTCTTGCTTCTTACATAGGGCATCAATTTCTCTATTGATATGCTCCATCATTTCCTGTACACTATCTTTGAGGCCTTTGATCATATTGAAAATCAAGATTCAAAATTCTCCTTCTGTCATTTCCTGCAGATCAGTATTGGTGATCTTCCTTGTTGTTGAGTTGTGGGAGTTTATTGTTTCCTCACTGTTCTTCATACTCATATTTTCAAAGTTCTTGGGCTTGTATTTCTGTTGTTTTAGCATCTTCTTCCTCTTTGTGTGTCTATTTGTCATCCCTTTATAATAAGGTCTACGCTGGGGGTATATATTTGCCTATACAAATCTGTCTCATATAATCAAACTTTTGAGTTTATCCCCCAGAGCCTCGTTAACTTGATATAGTTCTTAGTGCAGGCAAACAGGAGTCTCTGATTGGCTGCAGGCTGCCGTGCTCTCCAGGCCCAAATTCCGTAGGGCCAGAAACTATGATGTACTGTTCAGAGCCTGTAGCCTACTGGTTGGGATTTAATGCCCCACAGACACCACCACTGCTCTGCTGATGTGAGCCCATGATACTACAGAGTGCTGACCTCCAGCCTCTGTGGCCAGTGGACCTATGCTCAGCAGAGCCAGCAATTGCTATGTTCTGAGCTTGTGGCCCAGCTCGCTGAGCTTTGATGGCCCCTGGGACACTGCCACTGATCTACTGGTTACCATCACGTGGAGCGCTGTCAGTCACTGGAATGCATGCATGCCAGGCACAAACTGCTGGCAGAGAGAGTGTTGGGTTTCCAGCCTGTAGCTGTGATCATGTGAACCACTGCTGGCCCCTGGCCTCCCTGCTTTCAAGGCTCAAGCTCTGGCAGGGAGAGATTGTACAGGTCTAAGCCTGGGGCTTGGATTGCTCAGTTATTTAGCCCCAGAGACACTGCTGCTGCTCTGGGAGGCTGCAATCATGTGAGCCCTTGTTGGCTTCTGGCATGGGTGCTTGTAGCACCCAAACACCGCAGGATATGAGTTTATAGCTTTCTGAGTCTGCAACTCCATAGGCTGAGTTATTTCACCCCACAGATACCATGGCTGGGTGTCCTGTGGTGATCATTGGAGACCCTGCAAGGGCACAGTAAACTGTGTCTCTAGGTCCCTCCTGCCCGAATGTCCCTAGGGGCCGTCTGCTAATTCACATTTCAGGTGTGTCTGGATGTAGCCCTCACCTCGACCTCTGCAGGGGTGATTTGCAAAGTCAAACCAGGCGAGTCTATTCATTGCCACACAAGTCCCTGTGGCTGCACAGGGTGGTCTCCTGATGTGATGGCTTGTTAACTCATGGTCTTGAGAAGTGTCGCTCAGGTCCCTACAGGGAGAGATGAGTTCAGCTGCAGCCACAGGATCTAGCTGGTCCATCTGGGTAATCAGGTCTTTGTTGAGCATGGAGAGAAAAGTTGACTCCTTTTGATGATGGTCTGTAGTCACTGGCTTCACAAGATACTGCTACTTCTTTGCTGGATGTCTCTGGGAGCCATGGTGCCTGCAGCCACCAGCCCTGGTATGGTCTGGCACCACCACCACTGTCGCTCTCCACTAACCAGGTGAGACACATGGGACTCTTTACAGTCCTCTGCTCTCTCTTCTGCCACCACGTTTTGACTGTCATTGTCTTGTTGAGTTTTGACTACTTTTCTTCCATTGTTAAGAGGCAGTCGTCCTGTTGGTTGAGTTTCAAGTCTTGGGGCACCTGAAACACACTGTCTCCCTTTATTCTACCATCTTTAATCAAGACCCTGTTTCAAAACAAAAAATAGAAAGGGCTGATACTATAACTCAGAGGTAGAATGCCCCTGGATTCAATTCCCAGTACCAAGAAAAAACAAGGTACCTTCCTTCACAGCCATATCTACATGGCTTAGCCAAATTGACACATAACATTAACCTTCACAGGGGCCAGTGAAATTTCGTCTTCTAGGTGGAAAAAGAGGAAGAATTATACCAGCATGTAATCATGTGACTTGTTGAGCAGTTGAATGAAAGTATCAACTGTTTCCTAAATTCCAGCCTGCTTGCCCATCCTATGGATTTTTAGACTTATCAGTCCCCATAATTGTGTGAGCCAATTTTCTAAAGTAAATCAATTTCTCTCTCTCTGGGGAGAGAGAGAGAGAATGGGAGAATACACACACAAACACACACACACACACACACACACACACACACACGCAAATTGGTTTTTTTTATCTAGAAAACCCTTAGTAGTACACACCCAGTCTCCTGTCTCCAGCTTCCCTTCCCCATTTCTCCTATCTAATCCATCATCCTCCCAACCCAAAGCAATTGAGTGTCTAAAATGCAGCTTGACAGCACCCTGGCCTTGTACAGTACCTGTCAGTGGTCCTCCATTGTCTAGACAGGTGACACTACCATCTTTCCCCATGTAAACTAAACCTCCTGCCTTTTTCTGAGGCCCCTACACAGGCTCCACACAAGTTGAGTTCAATGCTTATGGTCCAGGATTCTAGTACTGCAAATATTTACTTCCATGCCCCTTTCCTTGCCACATCTCCATATGGTACTAATGATCTCTACTGGCTGAGGTTTACCAGAAAATCTGAGAGGGATTATTTAAATATATGCTCAGATGTTTCTCTAACAAATGAGCACATCACAAATGCCTCTGAGTCTGAGAATATTAGATTGCTATCTTTAAGGGGAAAAAAATTAAGCTGACTGTAGTAATATTGGGGAAATCCTGCAATATTAAATTTTAAAATGATCCTGCTAGGGTTCATTTTCGTCAAGACGCACCAAAAATGTGCTCAAGCTTGTGTATTTGTCATATTTGTCAGTACCGATAGATTTAGAATCTTTCTGCTAGTAAATTAGCCCGGATGCTCAGAGCAGCTCAACAGGACACTGAGATGTGATGCTGTCTTGGCATTTACAGACAAAGAGCATGGCACAGTCACATGTCAAGCACAGACAGGCTTGCCCTGGTTTGCTGCCCTGGAACAGATACACTCACAAGGGTGGAGGCCGTACAAAGCCTTTCGCTGCATCTGGGCAGACAGAGCAGCCCCAGTGCTCTCAATTATGGATCAAGGGGAGAAAAACAAGGTTGGGAACGGCCAGCACGATATTGTCACCACTCTCCATTGTAGTAAAACCCAACATCTTCAGAATTGTTATTTTATTCCTTCCCACAAATTCCCCCAGTGAAATTGCTTATTGTAGCAAACTACTTAACTGCTCAAATGTCTTTTAATGTGTTCCTGCTAATTACAGAATAAAGGCCCATAGTTCTCAGCCCAATACTCAAGACTGTGCACTTTTTTCCCCACGCAAGAATTGTGAAGTTCATTTCCTCACCCCAAGTACATCCCTTTTTCATGATCTACCTCTTTTCCATGAAGCTTTTCAACTATTCCAACCAGTACTGCTGCCTTATCTCTAGAAATCTGCTGCATTTGTAATACAAGGAGCATGTAATTGCACACCGCCACACCGTGTTTAACTGATTGATGTGCGCATGAGTGTTTTAATAGCATCTAAATCATAAACTCCTTGAGGGCAAGGGTCTCTAGTCAAAAAAATACCACATTAAGAACCAGCCTAGCCCAGCTCTGCCACTTACTTATGTCACACCCTTGGGCAATTTATTTAAAGCCTATTTCAGTCATGTGGAAATATCACGCACATCCTAAAGACCTCTCTAACTTGCCGAGGGTCAGGTCATTTCTTTTTTTTGTTGTTAAAAAAAAAGAGTGCTAAAGTACTTTAATAATCAAAAATACCACGAACTTTCATGAGATATTTATATTAGCAATGTGTATGTAGCGTTATTGGTAATACTGTATTACACATATATACATATATACTTATACTTACATAGTCCATACTTATTAAACATTTATATGCAATATATGTTTATATAATTATATGATATGAACTCATATACATATATTTATATAATATAAACAAACTGACGTTAAATTAGCCTCATATTGTTCAATTTTTTTTTTCAAATTAGTAGCTTAAGAACATCACATAAGGCGGGGTGTGGTGGCACATGCCTGTAATCCCAGTACTTGGGACCCCAGACTGGAGGATCACAGTTCAAGGCCAGTGTACAGCAATTTAGTGAGATGCTGTTTCAAAATGAAAAATATAAAACATAGGGCTCAGGGTGCAGCTCAGAGGTAGAATGTCCCTGGGTTGAATCCCCAGTACCTCTAAATATAAAAAATAAAAAATAATAAATCATGTACCACACCCTCTGATTTCAGAAGATTAGAGGCTAACACCTTACCTGACACAGAAGTTTCCTGATAAATGTTGATAAAAAATGAATAAAGGAATCCAAATGGAAAAAGAGTAGATTATTGTAGTTATCTCCAATGTTCTGAAACCATAAACAGGACAGACTGGTAAATTCTAAACCACCTTGCAGACTTTGTATATTCCTTGGTCTAACTATCTAAGAAACTAGCATCATGTACCACTTTGCACTAGAGTAACCCAAAATCACTGTTATAAATAGAGAACTGAAATTGTTACTTCTTTGAGAAAACAATGACAGATTATGTGTTACATTAAAAATAGAAAATTATATCAATAGCCCAGATGTCCTTTGGGAGAATGGCTGACAAAGTACAGCTCCAGGCTCAGATTAAAGGTCAAGAGCATACAAGTTTTGTTCGGCGTGGACTATGGCAATGGGACTGGATCCTGCCACCGATGAGACATATAGCTTCTTCAATCTCATCAGATTCCCCCTGGTGCCATAATTCACATCGAATATAAAGTTGAAGATGGCAGCAATATGGCCCCAGAGTCACACAGTCTGATCTCATTTAAGTCAGCGGAAATGAGACCCCTTATCCTAGATATACACAGAAAGATGGATGAGCACAGGAGGACCTTCAGAAGTTCTAAAGAGCAGGCCGAGGGAAGGCAGAAGTCCTATCTCCTGCATAAGTATAACAAATGCCTACTGCGTTGTTGGGCAAAGGGGCTAAATGCTGGGGGTAAGAATAATTCAGATATGGCTGATTCCCTTGAGAAGGTGTCAGTCTATGCATGAAGACAAAACATTAACCAAATCATTTTGATTAAAAATGCTAGGCGTTAGATCGAGATAGGGACTCACAGCAATGCAGAAGGCTGAGTTAGGACACCTAGCAGTGGTGGCGCTGGACGTTGTCTCAGACTGACCAAGGATAAACCAGGAACAGGCACTTCAAGCTTTTCAAAGGATGGCTGCTGCCAAGATCCCTGTGAACCTCCCCGTGGAGACCACCATTGGAAAGCCATAGACTTTTATAGCCATCTGGTTACATACTGACTTTACACTTGAATTTAGTGGGCACCCACTGGGTACCAAGCACCATGCTGGTCATACCCATTAGTACTTATTTATCTGTTCTGACTCACATACTCAACTATCAAGATTATAGAACAGTCAAGGAAACCAACTATAAATAGATAACTAATTACAATAAACGAGTATGGTATAATATAACTGGTTTGATACATCAAGAGCAGGAGGTAAGAAATATTAGTTCCATTCTATAGATGAGAAAATTGTGGCCCAGTGAGTTAAGTGACTGCCTGAAGTCACTCAGGTTAATAGCAGAGCCAAACATCATTCAGCAGGCATTCTGGCTCAAGTTCAGGATATTTTCATTGAGAGACCTGGAACCCACAACTTCTATTGTGCTGTCTCCTTGAAACTTTGTACTAATTATTGGTGCCTTAGTTGGCTTGGAATGTCATAACAAAATATCATAGTCTGAGTTTCTTAAACAATAAAATTGATTTTGTCATAGTTCTGGAGGCTGAAAAGTCCAAGATCAAAGTGCCTGCCTTCCATTTCTAGTGAGGGCTCCTCCTGCTTGCAGAAGGCCACCTTCTCACTGTATCTTGATGTGGTAGAGGGAGAGAGTATGTGTGCTCTTCTTATAAGGCCACAGTTCTCTGGAATTAGAGCCCCATCCTCATGACCCCTTTTAACTCGATTATTTCCTAAAGACCCTATCTTCAGATACAGTCGTGTTGGGAGTTGGACTTCAACATATGAATTTGAGGGGCCAGAAATCAGTCCATAGCAATTGGCTCCTTGAGAAGCATGAACCCGCTTATAACCAGCTTATCCTACCCAGGGACAAGCTTCTTTCTTCAGATCAGGCTTTCTCCCCTTCTTTCCACCAAAATTTCAGTCCCATGACTATTCCCTTGTGTTCCTGTACTCATAAAGCTCACCCTTGGAATACCATCTTCTAAAAATAATTATGAGAATTTGATGGTACAGTAAGCAGATATATTTATACTCTAACCTTTCTAAGACCCCCATACAATGACAGTCAAGGAGATTGTATCCATCAGCATTCTTGCAGCCATAATCTAAATATCTGACCACATAACTTAGAGGAAAGAAGACTTATTTTCTTAACAGTTTCAGGCTCACTCCATGTGAAGCTGGGGACCACAGATCTCAGGGCATGGCGGAGGGAGAGCACATGGGCTGTGTTCACTTTGTCTAGTTTGGAAGCAAGGAAGAGCTAGCAGGGGGAGGAGGAAAACTTTATATAATCTCCAAAGTCGAAACCCCAGGGACCTGACTCCAGCCACACCCTACCAGCCTACGGGGTACCAGCCAGGTAAATCTATTACAATGGATTTATCCACTGCTGGGATTACAACCCTCATGACTCAATTACATCAGCTCCAAACACCAATTTATGAGCTCTTCAAGAGGCCATTCTATATCAAACCATAACAGAGATAATACTAAATAAAATGGGAGGCAATAAAGGGATAAGAGATGTTGCAAATTCTGGAAGCTGGAAGCTTTTGAACAAAGCGGAAGAAGCTGCAGCCTCCTTAATGTTAGAGGCACAGCATGCAGAGCAGCAGCCTGCCTGGCAGAGTTCTCATTTTAATGTGTCCAGGGGGGCATGATGTGGAGGGTAGGTATGAGAAGATGGGCAGAGAACAGAGCGTTAACTTGGAGTGGAACCCCTTCCGACTTCCTTTCCTTATACAGAACAATTCAAAGCCATAGGATTATGTCCAGTCGTAATACAACCGGAGGGCCACTCTCTCTGAGTAAATTGAACAAATTATTTATGAAGTCTTAGGGTGGCTCACATGACTTTTAGTGTTCCAGATAAAATCCTTGGATGTTTTGGCATTTATTCTTATTTTATAATATGCCCTGCCAACTGACAATCCCTAACCACATTTACAGAGCTCCCAGCCAGCCTGTCTGTGGCCTCATTCTTAAGTATAAATGGAAAGCCAAGGCATTTGAAAAATGCCAGAAATATGAAAGAGAAACACTAAGATAATAGAAATAGGAAGGGAAAAAAAGAAAGAAAAGAATAAGCAGAGGTGGTTTAGGAGTTCAAAGGAAGTTTTACAAGTCCTTAGTTTTTACCTCAGAGATTTAGCATCATAATTTTCTTAGTCTGTTGGGACTGCTTTAACAGACTAGAATAAGCTGGGTGGTTGAAATGACCAAAAAAAAATTATTTTTCATGGTTTTGGAGGCTGGAAATCCAAGATTAGAGTGCCAGCATGGCCCAGTTCTGGTGAGGGTCCTCTTCCTAGTATGTAGAAGGCTGAGTTCTTGAATCCTCACATGGCAGAGAGTAAGAAAGCAAACCCCATCTGTCTCTCCTTATAGGGACACTAATTCCACCATAAGGGCTCAACTCTCATGACCTCATTTCCTCTCAAACGCCCATCTTCAAACACCATTACATTGATAATGATGTTCTCAATATATAAAGGGGGGAGAGGCACAAACACCCCATTCACAACAATGGCACTCAAGAATGCATTACATTCATAAAACAAAACTAGGTATCTACGAAAGAACAAGAAAAAACTTTTGGAAACTAAAAACACAATTTCCAAAATAAGACATTTTGTAAAGTAATGGGTAAGGTATAGGAAATATCACAGTTGGTAAGACAAGAACACAAGTGCTCCAAAACACCATAATTTATCATACTTTACTTTCTATAGTTATCTCTTTCTGAAACCACATTACTTAATTTGTTTACCTTTCCATTTTCTGGGTCCTTCACTAAGATGCAAGGTGATTTAAAAGTATTTTTGGAGTTAAAACAGAAAAATAGGAGACAATATGATAAAAGATAAGAAATGTAAAAGTTGAGGGATATTCAATATTTGATTCATAAGACTTCCAGAAAGTCATGTGAAAGAATATTAAGGTTAAAACAATTTTTTTTGGTGGTACTGGGGATTGAACCCAGGGGCATCCTACCTCTAAACTACACCCCCAGCCCTATCTTATTTTGAAACATGGTCTCTCACTAAATTGCAATCCTCCTGTCTCAGCCTCCCAAGTACTGGGATTACAAGCACGCACCATCACGCCTAGCTTTAAAAAATGTTTTTAATAGAGAGATTGAAGGTACTTCCCACAGTTAAATTGGCATATGAATCTCCCAATTCAAAGAACCTAGTGAATAATGACCAGGGTAAATAAAAAAAATATTGTGAAATTCCAGAATACTACTAATACTACTCTTTATAGAGGCTATACTAAAACCAACCCATGGTGTGAGAGTGGAGAAAAATACATTGATCAAAGAACAACAAACAGACTTGCACCAGATCTTCATCAATAACACTGGGTTCTGAGCAACAGGGAAGAGTGAAGACAGGTTAGCTGTCGAGCAGCAGCACAACTGGCTGATAAAATAAGCACAGACTCTGGAGCCATCTGCTTGTGTTCAAATTCGACTACTATTTAATAGCTGTGAGGCCTTAGGCAAATGACTTAACCTCTCTGTGCCTCAGCTTTCTTCTCTATAAAATAAAGATCACAATAGCCCCTTGCTCAATATCTCTATTAGAACTAAATGAATTCATTTTTATAAAAACACTTCAAATGGAATATGTTGCAAAGTAAGCCCTCTATTCACTGTCAAATGTATAAAAACATCCCATATACTAAAGGTTACCTCACTTCTACCCTTTTTCAGGAAATTACTTGAAGCTGTATATGAGGTAAATTGGTGATTTTGTTAGGATGCTTTCAGTAAGAAAGGACAGGAAACCCAAGACAAACTAATATAAAAATAATAAAGTTGATTTATTACTTTATGTAACCGAAAAGTTCAGAAGCAGGGCAAGATTGAGGTGCGATGCAATTAGAGTTGTAGCGGCGCTTCTCTGTGATTCTTCCAGTCTGCCCTCCCCGGCTTTATCCTCAGGTTTGTCTTCCCCATGATTATAAGGTGTCTGCAATAAGAATCAGTGAACTTGACACTTCAATAACATCCGGGGGGAGAAGGAATGTGACCTGCTTCAAACACTGTACTGAAATCATAAGCTTCACTCTGATTAGGTCGCTCTGTATCCAGGGGGAATACACGGACTGCTTGGATTAGGCTTAGGAGAAGGTTTGGGGGTACATTCTACAAGAATGCTCTCTTTTTTTGACACCAATTGAGTTTAAGGGCTTCCCAAAGTCACCACCTTTAGTTTTAATAATTTTCTGGAAGTTCTCACAGAACTCACAGAAAGCTACTATACTCAGAGTAAATGTTTATTGCAGGAAAAGGATACAGATTAAAATCAGCCAAGGGAAGAGTCCAGGAGAGTTTCAAACTTGGAACTTCCAGTATTTCTCTTCCCATGGAGTCATTAACAGCAGTAAGTCCCTAAGGGCCACAATATATGACAATATACCTGGAGTATTGTCAACCAGGAAAGCTCACCTGAGTTTTCAGTGTCCAGAGATTTTATAGGGGCTCGACCACGTACTGCTTGTAGAGCTGATTGTTAGCATCCTGCCCTTCCAGAGGTCAAGCTGATCTCTAGTCCCTTTAGAAGTTGGAACTGATAGCAGTGGCCCAAAGCCTCCATCATGCTGAGTGTAAAGTCTAGACTGCAGCAGGGGGATGGATGGTTCTAGAAGAGAGGGTTCTGAGGAAAGGTATGATCTCATGGAATACACAGTGCATCTGAGACACTGGAAGAACTTAGAAGTATGATAAAGGCAGAGAGTATAAAGAGGGAAAATTCTGAAGGGGATAAAAAATTCTACAACAAAGGGTTGAAATCATAGCACACTGTTACACTATTCAGCAGTGAACAAATACTTGGACATAATAACAAATGCCCCAACTGACCTCCAACATTCATAGAGATTAAACATGGAATTAATGTTTTGTTATAGGACAGAATGTAAACGTTATCATCTTTGACAGTGTAAAAGTAAAAGTACAGGATCCAGGTGAAAAGGAGAAGACAGGTAAAGAAAGATGGGAGGCATCTCCACATCAGAAAGTCAAGAAAAATTATCCATAATTAATGAAACAAGGAATAGAGTTTAAAATGTAATCAACAGAGGAACTGAAGAGTAATATACTTATTGAGAGGAAGTGAGGAATAGAGATGGGGATATATGTGAGCTAAATACTTAATCATGATAGCAGGAAGTCAATAGAAATGTCTAAATTAGATACAGTATCAAGAAACAAGCTCATAATCATAAATTTGAAGATGTAGAGGTTATTGCTGAAAAACAACCATGGAAAGTATCACAAGTGGCTCCTCTATCTACGGTGACCATGCAATTTAACATCCCAGCCAAGGTATTTTGGAGTGAAACAACAACAATAATAATCACTTATGTTGTGAAAAGACATAAATCAGGACGATCCTGGATGTGTGGCCACCCAGTTAAAGCTCTTTGTTTTTAAGCATTTTATCTAGATGAGTCAGCAGGACTATCCTGGGAAAACCCAAGGCCAAGGGGGACTGGGTACTCTCAGCAGTTGATATTTTTAGTGATATCTATGTAACACACTGATAAACACAAAAATTGTTTCAGAAAACAAAAGGAGATTTGGGCCAAGGTGCTAAGGGCTCACTATGAAATTTCATATTAGTAGAGGTATGCAGTATCTTAAACAGCTGCTGTGATATTGCCCATGTTAAGCCTTGACCTGTCAGGGCATGGCAGTCACAAAATAAACATGACATAGACATTGACTCATCAATTTTACTCAAAAAATAGCAGAAAGGGACATTCTTTTCATAATAAAACAAATACAGATATGCAGGGAAAAATTCATAAGGATTTTTGAAATAAAATCCTGGACTTTGGAAAAATTCTTACCTGAGACTAAGAGTCCCATATTCTTCTCTGCTTTTAGATATACTCTCTTGGAAAAGTTAGACAAGTTCCAAGGGAACAGGCTGTAAGAATCTGTGGTGAGATTTTAGGAACACATTTTAAAATGGGGGAGAATAGGTAAACATTTTGTGTTAGTTTTCCATTACTGTGACAAAATACCTAAGATGAGCCACCAATAAAGAGAAAAGGTTCATTTTGACTCGCAGTTTTGGAAGTTTCAGTACATGAGTGGTTGGCCCTACTGTTTTGGGCCTGTGGAGAAGCAGTAAATCAAGGCAGGAGCACCTGGTCCAGCAAAAGAGATAGAAAGAAGAGCTCAGTGCCCCCTAATCCCATTGAGGGCACACCCACATGACCCAAAGACCTCCCACTTGGCCCCACCTCTTAAAGCCTCCACTGTGTCCCAACAGGACCATGCTAGGAGCCCAGCCTTAAAACCACATAGACCTGTAGGAGACACTTCAGGTCCAAACTTTAGCACATTCTATGCCCCTGAGATGCCACCATGAAGAGTCAGCTCTGCCTGTTCTCGGTTCACAGATTATACCCTTGGTCCCAGTGTGAACACAAATAGAGGTAACCCTTTCTGGAGTGCTCCACATGCTGCATTCCCCATGACCACCAGACCACAAAGCTTCAGGTTACATGAAGCAATAGAACTTCCTTTGCTTAGTTTGGTGGGGATCCTGAATCAGAAGGAAAATCTTCAACTGTGAACATGATATGAAAATAAAAACCACAGAGTGTGGTGGGAAAAGGACTCAGCAGCCTGGGGAAAAGGCACCGGAAAACTGCTATTAGTCGGCGGCTGGGGAGGAAGCCCCGAGAAACGGGCCAATCAGCACAGCGGCCAGTTCTATCAGGACCTTCTTCTGCATCCAGGTGGTCACTTTCTCCCCCACACACACTGTTCCCAGCCTCTTACTCTTATCCCTGTCTGCTCCTCTCTCACCTTCCATCCAACTCCAGCCATTTCTCACTTCTGCTCTGTGACACGTGCAACCTTAGAGAGGACAGGATTTCTCCATGTGGCAGAGAATATGACTGGAAGTAACCCTGGCATTAGAATCTTTCAGTGTCACAACCTCAACCAAAGGATCCTTACTACTAGTGGTGTTTACAAAACCCTGGTGAAAGCTCAACTTGTTGACTCACTCTTGGATTGATAACACAGGTCAGGAGAGTAATTATTATGATTGAACCTAGTGTTTAGGGCTGTAGGGCTTATTACCAGAAAAAGGCAACACTGACATTCTTGTGAGGCCAGCAGCCACTCCAATTTGAGCATATGAAACCATATTTACATTTAGTTTTAAGTTTTGTATTTCATGACGTCATTGCTTCCATGTATTGGCTCAGACAGAAATCACATTTAGATAGCTAGATTATTTTTCAATTTTTACAGAGGTACAATTGGCAAATAAAATTCTATATATTTAAGGTATACAATATGATTCTTTGATATACACATATATTGTGAAATGAATGCCACATTCAAGTTAGTTAATATATCTGTCATCTCATGTAGTTTGTAGTTTTGTTTTTTTGTGGGGTGTGTGTGTGTGTGTGTGTGTGTGTGTGTGTGTGTGTGTATTAGAGAGAGAGAGATAGAGAGAGAGGAGGGCATTAAAGATCTATTTGAATCAACTCTTAGTGAATTTGAAGACTATAGTATAGTTTTATTAACTATAGTTACCATGTTGTACATTAGTTCCCCAGAACTTACTCATCTTCCAACTAAAAGTCTATACCTCTTGACCAGCATCTCCCCATTTCCAGCACTCTCTGGTAATCACCATTCTATTCTGTTTCTATAAGTGCAACCTTTACAGATTCCACATATAAATGAGAACACATAGGACTTGTCTTTTCTTGCCTGATTTATTTCACTTAGCATAATGCCCTCAGGGCTCATCCATGTTGTTGCAAATGGCAAGATTTCTTTCTTTTCATGGGTGCATCACTTTCCTCTGTGTGTGTGTGTGTGTGTGTGTGTGTGTGTGTGTGTGTGCATATTTTCTTTATCCATTCATCCTTTGATTGACATATGTTGGCTATTGTGAATAATGCTACAGTGAACATGGGAGTGCAGATGTCTTTTAGAGATACTGATTTCATTTCCTTCAGATATATACCAGGAAGCAGTATTCCTAGATTAGATGATATTCCATACCATTTTCCATAATGACTATACTAATTTACATTCCCACCTGCAATGTGCAAAGGTTCCCTTTACATCCTCCCTGATACTTGTCTTTTACTTTTTTCTTTTCTTCTCTTTAATCATAGCCATACTAACAGTTCTGAGGTGATATCGCACAGTGGTTTTGATTTGCATTTACCTGATGCTTAGTGATGTTAAGCACCTTGTTATGTGCCTGTTAGACAGTGTATGTCTATTCTTATCCTTTGCTAATTTTTTTATCAAATTATTCAGTTGTGTTTTTGCTATTAAGTTGTATGAGTTCCTGATAGATTTTTAAATATTAATTCCTTATCAGATATATGATTTGTAAATAAGTTCTCCCACTCCTTAGGTTGCCTTTTTATTTTGTTGATCACTTTCTTTGCTGGGCAGGAGTTTTGCAGCTTGATATAGTCTCGATTGTTTACTTTTGCATTGGTTGCCTGTACATTTGGTATCATTGACATAGCTAGAGTTGAAAATGGGGGATTTACTACAGGAATACCCAGCCTAAATGGTAGTCAGAATAAATCACCTGCAGCATGAATTCTGAATGCCTGGTGCGATCACCTGTGTGTCAGGGGTGGGATGTGAAGGGTCTGAAGCCAGATGGCTAATAGTCATTCAAACTCTTTCAAGTCCTCCCAGTCACTGACAGGAAGCTTATGACTTTATAAAATTGTTCATCCCATTATTTGGACAATTCTTTTGTTAGAAATTTCTAGCTTGGTGGTCAGGAATGAGAGCTTTGGAGCTACTTCTGTCCAACTGACCTGAGTAGCTCAGACTGAGCGCTTTGTTACACACTCCATCTGATTCTGCCACTGCAGACGCCAACATGGTGTTCTAGGACCTTGGGCTAGTTCTTTCTTTTCTCTGAGACTCAGTTTCTTCTGCTACAAAATAAGACTAATGAGAGTATCTTGATCACAGGGTTGTGGTGATGATTAGATGAAAGCACTAATGTAAGCATTTGGTTTAGTGCTGGACACAAAGTGTTCCATAAATAGCTGTCAATACTTTAATTAATATTAGTTATAATGGATGAAACCGGCATATGCCTTTCTTGCATTCTACCTACTGAGCCATATTCTACTCTCTGTAACAACACAGACTAAGCTTGCTTCTTCTGCATGGCAGCCCTCCAAAGCTTTGCAACCAGATTTCTCCTCTGTCTGTAATACCTGCCAGAGGCTGGGTAAGGCAGGAGTCGAGGGGGCAGCCTTGGTGTTGAAGCTTGAGATCTGATCTTCAGTACACCATTGTCAGTTATGGGCCCTCAGACAAAGGATTACTTTCTGTGAAATTCAGATTTCTCATCTGGGTACCAAAAATAATTATACACACCTCACAAGGTCATTGTAAGAAATAAAATGAGACAATACCAGCAGTGTTGCATTATTGGAGTTGGCCCTTCATACGTAACGAATTACTTTTTCTATTTTTGTCATGATCAGGTTTCTCGGTTGTTGCAGACAGTGGTGGGTGGACACATTATGAACCTCAGGAAGACTCAAGCATTAGAATTCTTTTATTATCTACAAAATTTACCCATCTTTCATCTATTTGTTCATGGTCCTGCTCTCTGCTGAGAACATTCGCATGATGACTAATTAGTTTGATATGTTATCATTCCAATTAACACAGTTGCATTTTAACCGGTATAAATGAGGGCAAGTATTGTCAGGACTGGTGTAGGTTATTGGAGAAAATAGAGGAGCAGAAGCCTTAGGGCAGAAAGATAACAGAACATGAATTACTGGCTTATAACTCAGTGGTTTTCAAACTTTTGTTATTTATTATT
Organism: Glis glis; assembly: GCA_004027185.1. Classification (NCBI taxonomy): domain Eukaryota; kingdom Metazoa; phylum Chordata; class Mammalia; order Rodentia; family Gliridae; genus Glis; species Glis glis. Next base: position 48,942 of record PVJS01002542.1, read on the forward strand.
TATTATTTTGTCATCTGATGCAGTAGTATCATCCCCAGGTGATTATGTTGGGAACTAAAATTTGAAAATCAACTCTAGTTATCCACTGAAGTCATCTGTCAAGTTTCAAAATGCTGAAGCCCAGGCTTCACTCACAGAGAGAGTTTTAGTTGGTTTGGGGCACAGGTGTTTTTTTAAAGCTCCCCAGGAGATTCTAGTACTTGGCCAAAGTTGAAAATCACCAATGGGTGTTTTTCTCCAACCGATGAGGCCAGGAAGAATGACAGGTAGGGAGCAAGAAATGCAGTCCTTCCAAGAGACCCCCCCAAATAGCTGGGCCGGCTTGTCAAAGTCAAACTCTCTTTTATTTTTATTTATTTATTTATTTATTTATTTATTTGTGGTACTGGGGATTGAACCCAGGGGGGTTCTACCTCCGAGCTACACCCCCAGCCCTATTTTTATACTTTATTTTGAAACCGGGTCTCACAAAGTTGCGGAGGGCTTCACTAAGTAGCTGAGGCTGGCCACGAACCTGGATCCTCCCGTCTCCGCCTCCCAAGTACTGGGATTACAAGTGTGCACCACTACGCCTGGCCCAAACTCTCTTTTAGAAGTATGTTCCAACACCGTAGGGTATGCGGCATATTTACAGTTATTTCTTCTCCTTTTTTTTTCTTTTTTTTTTTTGCCCTCTTGGGGATTGAACCCAGAGGTATTCTACCTTCAAGCTACACCCCCAGCCCTATTTTTTATTCTTTATTTTGAAACAGAGTCTCACTAAGTTGCGGAGGGCCTCACGAAGTAGGTAAGGCTGGCTGCGAACCTGTGATCCTCCTGTCTCAGCCTCCCAAGTACTGGGATTACAAGCGTGCGCCACCACGCCCGGCTACAGTCACTTCTGCTCATTGTCAGGCCTGAGACATTGCTCAGTGCTGTGCGATAGCTGGTATGCATGCTCCAAGTGGGCAAAATGATTCCGAAATATAATTTTCAGGGTACAAAGTAGCAGAATGCATTATATATGTATAAATTAGTGGTAGTCATAAAAATAATGAGGCTTTCAGAAGGCACTTACTAAAAATGGTTTGATTTTTCAAAGAGGCCAAATAGTTTAGTTTGAGAGTATATTACCACTCTAGTGCAGAGATCTTCTCGTGTAGCTCCTATTGATGATAATGCTAGTTGTGGGCTCTCGTGCAGTAGGCATGATAGTCAAATACTACATTTAAAGAGTGACTTAGCCGGGCGTGGTGGCACATGCTTGTAACCCCAGTACTTGGGAGACTGAGACAGGAGGATCGCCGGTTCGCTGCCAGCCTCAGCTACTTAGTGAGGCCCTCCACAACTTAGTAAGACCCTGTTTCAAAATAAAGAAAAAAAAAATAGTGCTGGAGTGTAGTTCAGAGGTAGAATACCCCTGGGTTCAATCCCCAGTACCACAAAAAAAAAAAAAGAGTGACTTAAATAGTGGCCCATGTATCAGTTGGGTAACATTCTCTTTCCAAGAATTTTTTCACTTTCATTTAAATGACAACAAATGAAAATTAAGTCATTTCAGATTTTTCTAAATTTGATCAAGGGAGTTTGCCCTTGTCCTTCTTTCCATTTTGGAAACCTTCAAGAGAGCAAAGCAGAAGAATAATGATTTTTTTTTCTTTTTAAGATAAATGTACTACGTTACCTGAGCTTATTGGGATGCAGGAAACAAACACTGAAGGTGTCTTAAGTGCTGTGGGTAAGGTGGGAGCAGAGGCTCAGGTATTTTCATAACAGGGAAGACGTGGGTAGCCAGGTCTCAAGAACCACCCATGGGCAGCAGGACGATCATGCATTGTCAAAAGAGAAAGCACCATGGGGCTGAGTCGGGGCTGGAGGGTCCCTCAGAATCCAGTGCTCGCCACAAATTGGGTCCTCTCCTCAGCTTTTTCAGACTGAGGTCCTGTGCTCAGAAACCTCCTTGGGCTAGAAGAACAGGCTTTCACATACCATCTTCAGCAAAGGGGCACTGAGGACACCTTTCACCCTAGAGATAAATGGGCTGCAATGAACAAGCCATGCCGACCCAAGGCTGCTTCAAAAGCCAGCTTTGCTCAGCTTTGCTCGTCATCGCTCTCTTTCTCTCGGATCCCTGGTCTTTCTTCACATCTACTCCATTCTCCTCTCATTACTGACCTGCCAACCCAACCAAACACAAGCTCATCTGGTTGGTGTGGTTAATATTACTTTTGGTCCTTGGGTTGAGACCTTCACACCAGGGATTCGAGGAGTTACCTGCCAGCCTGCAGCCTGGTCCAGTTTTGTGGCAGTCTCCACTCGAAGTCCAGAAGTTCAAGAAGCAGGGAGCGATGAATGAGGGAGAGTCATCTAGGAGAAGTGGGGTACAGCAGGTAGCATGTTCAACATGCCCTTAACCCATCAATGTTCTTTTACAAATCGGACGATGATAATCATGCTTCAGTGAAGAAGGAGGATACAGTCTGAGAATTTGTCAATACTTGCAAAGGAGTGAGAGTAGTCAGTGTTCTTATTTGTGGGTAACAAGATCTACCTAATTAACGTCTAGATAAAGTTTTAGTAAAAAGTATATGTTTACAAAATCTCAGGGGAAATGAAACAATAAAAGCAGACTTAGGTAATACACCATCAGGAACAGAAAAGCCCAATATGGACTTTGTAAAGTGTATTTACACAAACCTAGATGGTGTAATCTACTACACACCTAGGTTATATGGTGTGTGTGTGTGTCTGTGTGTCTGTGTGTCCGTGTGTCTGTGTGTAGATGGATGATGTATGGATAGATAGATAGATAAATAGATAGAGATATAGTATAGCCTATTAAGCCTAGGGCTATGATGAACAAAACAACATGAGATAAATCAAGCATAAGAGAATATGATACAATCAAGAGGCACAATAAACAGAAAATATATGAGGTTGCTGCTCAGCTAACATGGTATACTGTTTTAAAGTAAAGTTTTTAAAGTAGAAGCATACTCTAACAATAAGAATATACTATAATAAATATATAAACTCATATCATTTATTTTTTATCATTATCAAGTATTATGTACTATACATAAATTGTATGGGCTATACTTTCCTATGACTGGCAGTGCAATAGGTTTTTTCACACCAGCCTCCATCACAAAAACACTAGTGCATTGCAGTACAATGGCTATGCCATCACTAGGTGATAGGAATTTTTCAGCTCCATTATAATGTCATGGGGCCACCATCATTGTCTGTATGGTTCATCCTTGACTGAAATCCTTATGTGGCATACGGTCGTGCTAAAGAAGGAGTCCTCTATTTGGTATGTGTTAAAAGTTGCTTCTTACACATAGCTACAACTGCCTTATTCACCTGACTGCCTGCCTTGTTTTCTATAAATCTTTTATATTTTTTTCCTGTCAAATTTTCCCTATATTTATAGTTTAAAATCCTGATAATGAGGAACTTGTTGGTCTAGTTTGTTGTTACAGACCTTTTTGGCAAAAGTGTCTCTTAAAGTCACACCTTAAGCTGTAGTCAACCAATCAATGGTCCCCTTCGGGAACATTGCCCTCTCTTGATCCAGTCCATTGTGTCCAAGGTGGAGTGGGTTGTCACATAGTCACCTAAGCATACGTTAAGGTTTTCCATTTAGCTGGAACCATGTGGAAGGGATTCTGATAAGAGAGTAATAATGGTTGTGGACAACAAGCTCCACCTAATTTAAGCCTAGGACAGAATTTAGTTAAAAAGTATTAGTTTACAAAATCTCATGGAAAATAAATAAGAAAATCAGGCTTGGAAGATATTCCATCAGGATCAAAATACCCTAAAAATATTCAATAACTGGGGACTATTCTTGAGAAATACCATTGCTGCCAAATCAGCTGCTTGGCACTCGGGCCACTTGGTACTAATTCCAGAACTTCTACCGCAACTTCCCTAAAGGACTAGATGTTTCTGTCACTGGCTTGTCTAGAGACTGGTTTTCATCTCCAGTATCTGCTGCCTCAGCGGAGCTCTCCTCCATTTCTATGTCTCATGAGAGGTTATTTACAATGAATTTAATACCTGTTTCCCCCTAAGATTCATGTTGAAACACTAATCCTAATGCAATGGTATCTGGAGGTGGGGCCTTTGGGGGGTAGAGTGTGAGGGTGGAGCCCTCGTGAATAGGATTAGTGCCCTTAGAAGGAGAGCCCAGAGTGCTAGCTAGCTTTCTTTCTGCCATGGTAAGGACACAGAAAGAAGATGGTTCTCTGTAAACCAGGAAATGGACCTTCATCAAGACCCTGCTAACACCCTCATCTCAGACTTCTAATCTCCAGAAGAGTGAGTAGTGTTTGGTGTTTATACCACCTAGTCCATGGTATTCTATTATAGCAGCCCAAATTAACTAAGACAGCATCTATTGCAGAAATTAGATCATGTGTAAAACCGTAGTTACAAAGAATTGGGGGAAATGGGGGAAATGTTAAGTTTGTTTTCTGGCCTCTGTGGTTTGAGAATGAAGCTGGGCAACGGTTCAAATGGGTGCTGAAAGTGTCAACATGGGGGATCTGCCACAGGGGAATGCTGAGATTTCAACATTCCCATGTCTCTCATTCAGTCTTTAGAGAACGCTGGAAGGAATGCCTTGCTGGCTAAACAGTGTCCTTATTTGGGTAATAGTCAGGGAAGTACTCTCTTGCTGATTCCCTTCTAAAAAATGTGGGTTCTTTCCATCGGCCAAGTCAAACTTCTGGTTCGCTCCTTCCTTTCTTCATGCCTTTGTTGAAATCTGTCTTCCATTCTTGGGAAACTCTCCCATTCTTCACCACAAATATGTGTGCAATCCCCCAATTTGAAGAACCGGATTATACCCCCTGACTTTCCCAAGGAATGCTGTCACGTTGTAAGCACTGCTTCAGTCCGCAGCTCTTCAGTCTTGCCCCTGCAGGAGTGATGTCAAATCTAGGAGAATGAGTTTTTACTTTCACAGCACGTTACATTTTTCTTTTCACCCAGCCTTCACAATGGAGGGACATGTAGTACGCCTACAGTGGACACTTGTCAAATAAATGCAAGAGATTTCAAACCCAAAGAAGAAGAAGAGGAAACTACTCCCTTTTAGAGCGCATAGGAAATTAAAATGTTTAACAGGAAATCAAATTACTCAGTCCAGTTGAAATTTTCCATGTGTCTTAGAAACTGGGAAAAACAGGTTAGGCATTTGTGTTGGTTAGACATGGGCCTGAAAAAGTTCATGTATTGATGTTCAGACTTGATGTCATGAGGATTATAATCTCATCAGTGGATAAAACCATTATAATGGATGTATTGGGTGGTAATCTAGGCAGATGGGGTATGGCTGGAGGAGATGGGTCAGTGGGGGTGTGGCCTTGGAAATTATATATGGTCCCTCCTCTCCTGCTCTCTCTCTCTCTCTCTCTCTCTCTTGTTTCTGGCCTCTATAACGTGAGCGCAGACCCCTTGCTCTCTCCCTCTCTCTGCTTCCCACCACCATGCCCTAATCCCCACAGACCCAGCCTGACATAGACTGAACTCTGGAATCTCCAAAAAACTGTGAGCAAATAAATCTTCCTTCCTCTAAGTTGTGTGGTCAGTTGTTTTTAGATTACAGTAGTGAGAATGCTGACTGAAACAGCATTTATAAATTTGAAATATTTGACAAATGCACAATAAATTAACCTGCATTTTTGTCAGTTCCTGACAATATTTAAGGACTGGTCTGTGAAAGGGAAAGGTCATATTTGGGGACAAAAGCAAGGTATGAGGAAGGTGGCAGGATAGGGATATTGATAAGCCTGGGAAGATTTCAGAAGTGGTCTCATTCATGACAATAGAACTGAGTCATTCATGACAGTATGACTGAAAAATATCAGTATGTTCAATTCTTTTATCAAACTCTTCTTAGGATCTCTACTGCAGCAGCCAAAAAAATAAATTATGTGGATAAACAAAGTGGGTACATTCAACAAAAGCAAGTACAATGAGGATATGACAATATCTATTAATATATTCTGTCCCAAGCCCCTAGCAGAGACATATTAGGTGAGCAGTGCATGTTGATTAGGTCATAAACATAAAATTTGTGTTATTTCCATTCAGAAATTGGAGAATGTTCTCCATCAACCAGGCTGAGCAGTAGAAAGTCATCCAGCATGATGCGTTCACTCATCCCTCATACATATGCATCCTCACTAAACTCTTCCTGCTGTCACTGCTAACCCAGGCCCCCACTCCCACCCCACCTTCTCCAAGCCAGATGCACCTGCTACCCTGGGCGCTCACTGCTGCTGCCATGTCTTGCTGTGTAATGCCATTGTCAACCTCCCTGCCTGGCGTGCGTGCCATTCTCCTTCACTGGAGGAAGGAATGTTTAATTATTTTTAATCAGTGGACATGGCATCTTGCTAGACAGCGACACTTGGGGGATCCAACACCATCTGCCTTCCACCAGGCACCAGCTGCTCTGGTAGATGTCGGTAGAACACCTTAGGACATGGCCTTGCGCTGCCAGGCACCTAGGAGTGACTGCCGCTCGGCTCAGTCTCCAGCACGAGATGCCACTTGGTCTCGTCCCCTCCCAGTGCTGGTAGTTTGCCTCTCACCCCTGCCACCTTTCCAAGGGAGGTGCTCTGCAGCCCAACTCCCAGAACATTTCCCACAAAACCCAGGGACCTGCCAGTAATAATAGGATGTCCAAATATAAATGTCACCCTAACCCAAATAGCCTAGATCTTTCCATCACCATTAGTCAACCTAATGGATCTGCTGACTCCAGTCCCACAGAGAACGGCCACTGGCTTCGCAGCAGGCCGACCCATGGAGAGCAAGGGTCAGCCAGCTAGCGAGTGTTTAAAACAGTGGGAAGGAAGCAGGAGAGAAATGCCTCTCGGATAAATCACTGAGCTGTCCAGGGTGAGCGGTGCCCCGGTAAGTGAGCTACTGCAAGTTCCTGTCACAGACCTGTCCCTTCCACCTCCTACCCTTCAGGCAGGCCGTTCCCGCGGCTCTCACAGCTGTGCCAACACTGTCTCTCCAGCAAAGTGCATTTTCGTTTGTTGCAATCGCTTTAGCAGCTCAGGGCGGCCCCTGTCGGGAGCACTTGCCACCTCCTTCCCCACCCTGAGCAGGCTGGATGCCCAGCCTGATTCCCGCACTGTGAACTGAGACCCAAGGTCCTTTCCACCCCCACCCAGCTCTGCAACTTTGTGAAGAGCCAAATGAAGCAGCTCCAATCTCGGCTTTATTTTCATGCAAAGTGAAAAAGATCAGCCGCCTCATCCTGGCTGAAGGGGAGATAAAAGCCCCAGCTGGGCCTTCCCTGGAGTCAGTTTCACCTCCAGCAGGAAAGCAAACTGTTTTTGTGCCTGAGGGAAATTACGGAGCCTCACACTTTCATCCAGAGAGGGACAAAGGGGAGGTCAGGTGCTGCATCTGCCAGAAATGGGGACGTGTGAAATGTGATTAACCCGAGAAGGAGCCAGACAGAGCCTGGCTGGGGCTTCCCCATCCCTGAGTGTTTCCCAGGGTCAAGAGCAGAAGGAAGAGTAAACAAAAGCATTAAAAAATATTTTTCCGTTTAACCCACGTGTTAATACAGACTTTCACAACCTTGATAGCAGCCACTGAATCGATAGTGCAAGCATTAGCCTAAATAATGGAGGCAGTAGTGTGCGTGTGTTAAATTCTCGGTGTTTGTGAACAGAAAGGGGGAAGCAGGGGTGGGAAGAAGAAGAGGGTCCTGGAGGAACACTTCGTACCCTGCTCCATCTCCAGCACAGCTCGACCTACCTGGGTCCATCTGATAAGCTCCCTTAATGTTATTTCTCAGTCTAAATACAAACCACCAGTGCCTGTAGAATTAGTCATTGATAGCTGAGTTCTGCTTTTACAGGAAGACACAAATAAAATCCCCACTGATATGCCTATCAGAGTGGGAAGTTGTCCATCCCTTTTCAGATCAGTCTCTGTAAGAACTCTGTATGGTAAGTGAAGCTGCAAATACATTTGTCTCTTTGTCTAAATGAGCAATGCCGATTTCATTTTTGAGCAGCGTGCTTGAGTAGTATTCATTATTGCGTTAGGGTTTTGTTTCCACCATGCCAGCTCTCCCCAGCCCTCCTGCTTGGACAACTTGTCTCTGGTTATAGATGTGTGCTGAAAACAGATACTGTTTGAAATTGACTGGAGATGTATTAAATAATCAGGAGAGAAATTCCAGTAAAAATAGAGTCAATTATCAAAAGATTAACACTTTTCTTTGTTCTGTTAAAGAAGAAGAAAAAAGGCAGGGAGGGGAAGCATTTTTCAAGACAGGCACTGATGCTTTAAAAGGATTCTTCATAGGTGAATTATTTAATCCTTTGTGACTAAGGAAATCTTTGTGTGCACTACAGAGGGGGAGCAAGAAGGGAAAAATGTGCAATATTGAAAATAAAAACACAATATGCAGCACACTGAGAACATATAAGTTAGAAGGCCTGTCGGGTGGTTGATACCTGCATCCAATCTTGATTACTCTCCTATAGGAAGAATCTGCAGATATTTTCTTAAATATCCCTAACGGATTAACATAATCAGCTATCGAGTGCCACTGAAGCTACTTCACAAAAACGTAGTTAAGGCAGCACTTATCTGGCAGTGGGAAATTCAGCTCTGAGAGAAGGCACTCCATATATTAAGGCTTTAAATAGTTTTTTAAGGCCCTCTTCACTAAGCAAGAGCTGCTCAGGAGATTGGGAGGGGTCTAGCATCCCCAATGCCACTCAGCTCAGTGGAGGCCAAGCAAGTGTCAACAGGCAAGCAAGGGAGGGAGAGTCTCTTTATACCTGTACCTGGATCACAGGGCTGAGAAGCAGCTCACCTCCAAGTAAGTTCCCACTTGATTCCCTGCAGGAGGGGGTAGTTGAAATGCACAGAAGGAGACTTCCAGAAAAGCCAGCTCAAATGGGATTACCTTAGTTAGAGGATGGCTAAGAGTCACTAATATTGACCTTCCAGATAGAGAAGTGCTCCTGTCCCCAGGGAAACTTACCCTGAAGAGCTAAGCCAGATTGCTCCTGATCAATACCCTCTTTTTCTGTATGACTCAACTTCAGCAACAGGGACTCGAAGGGACCTTTGCGCTGGGCAGAGCTCTCTCAAGCAGGTGAATCAATTGATTCAGTAGAGTAGGCTGAAAGGGCTAGGCCCTACAAGAAGGGAAATTTAGTCTCCCAGACAGGCTGATGGCTCAGCAGAGGGGACAGAGACAGGAAAATCAGGGGTCTCAACAGAGCTAGGTGGGTGTGGAGTGGTGCTAGGTATGCCCTTTGGAGCAGATATTTGCACGTGAACTAGCTTTAGACGTTTGGCTACTTTCCCTCTGCCCATTTTATGAGCAATATATATTCTGAGTGATCATCATACATATTCTGTAATTTTTCACTTAGAAAAATAGCCTTTGCATTTCACACAGCTTCTAATTCCAAAATTAGTTCAACATCTAGCAGTGAACATAGAAATATATACCCCTTTCGGAGACGTACTTAGGGCTGGTATTGATTTATGCTATATCACGATTTTAGTCTTATGGGATAATCACCTTGTCAAGGCTATATTTATTGTTGTGGCTACTAAATCACATTAATTCCTTGGCGATTACACCAAGGTAAGGCATTCACAAACTGCAGCAGTGACAGAATTCAGTTTTCCTCCCTAAATAAACTCAATGCCGAGATGGCCCTGTCCTAGTTTCTCAGTGGCATTCCAACTTTTTTTTCTTCTGCATATCTTACTGAGCATTAGAGTTGCAGCTTATGCTTTGCCATAGGTTTGAACTTCAGTGGCAAAGCCCCTGGAGGGAGAAGTGCGATGGAGACAAGTGCTAATGGCAACACAGTACAGCAGCAAATCGCCCATCAAATGGTACAACTTAGTGTCGCAGGAGCTTTGCAGGAAAATAAAGGGGGAAGCAGAAATGATCTGATACTGGCTGCCATTGGTTAGGTTGCTTTCTGTGAATTTGTATAGGAATGTGGATTCTCACCAGTTCTCAAGGAGCTCATAATAACATTGTCTAGACCCAGTTTGCCTCAAAACCCCCGTGGCATTTAACAACATGAAAGTGAGAAAACAAGGACTCTGCAGTGACAGGGTTTCTTATATTGGGATCTCAGTGGATAAAATCCTTTTGAAACTGTGCATGAAGCACCCTGGATACCAAAGTTGATGTCACTGGTTGGTGGATCCAAAACTGGGTTAGCAGGTGGGCCTGCAGCCCCCACGCACACTTGGTACCTGGAGAAGCCCCCTCTAAGTGAGCAAGTGCTTCCTGATTCTACTCAGGACCCTGTCATGCTTAGAAAGACTCGCATTACACAGTACCTATGAATTCTGGCCTCTGATGAGAAATATGCTAGTGAAGATTGCTGATTCTCTTGGATCTTTTGGAAAGATTCTGCTTACTTTGTATTTTTAATAAAGGGTCAGATAGGATTTCATCCAAACTGGCTCACCCTCCTTTTTGCCTTGCATATTGATTTCAGTCATTAATTTTGGGCAGGCTTTTAAGCTTGATTGAAGCGATGTCCGTGACCAAAAGACTTCTTTCTATGCCTCTCATGTCCTTCATTTTTATGAATGCCAAATACCTTTCATCTACAACTCATACCTTAGCAAAAGTCCCCAGGCCAATGAGAAGAGAGAATAATGAGGAACAGGAATGATGCACAGAGGTTGCTCTGGACTCTGTTATTGGTTCATTTTGGACCAGTGAACTGGATCTCACTTAATGATGCACTAAGTTTTGACTCAAGTAGAAATGATCATAAGTGAGTTTTAAAATGTAGAGGCCTCCTTCATAACAGCATATTAAAACAGTCCCAAGAATGAAAAACACAAGTTTTTTTCATTGACCCATCATAAATTTTGTAAAGAGAAAATGAATAGTGGCTACCTCATGCAACCAGCTCCAATTGAATTGGTTCCTGTTTAGATTTTTTTTCTTTACTTCTCTTTGTAAAAAGAAGCACAAAGCACTCAAACTGTGGGGTACACGCTTTTTTTTTTTTCCTGCCTTCTGAAATATTGAGGGAAGTAGCAGAATTATTCTTACAGAGTTTTGCATTCCCCTAAGTCCATCTATCCTGAGAGGAAACTGAGTTTCCTTCAACACCAGCCAGCAGATCCACCCTCCCCTCACCTCCTCATCTGCTTTGCCTTTGTCACCTTTCCTCCCAGTCACCTTTCTCTTCCCACATGTCAGCCCTTCAGGCTTTCAGTACACATTTTTACAGGGCCCTCACTCTAAGGGTTTTTCTTCCCTCTTTAATTTTGTAGTAAGATTTATTCTGAGCTATCTAAATAGAAAAGCCCTAAAACAGACTTCCCCACCAGCATGCCTCATAGAGTCCATATAGCTTTTTGTATTACTCTCACCTACATAAGCATATTAGAGAAGAGTTTAGAACCAATTTCCCCATGCACTGCCTCATCTGCTCCCAACCCCCTTTTAAACCCTTGACTTTAGAGAGGATAGAAGATATCCTTTATCAACTTCCCCTCCCTCCTGGCCTCCCCATTCCCTGTCCCAGTCTGAAACCTGACCCTCTCATTTCTCCTCAACCTCTCTCTTTCCTGGTCTCCTGGGGGGGGGGGTAATACTATGCTTCCTCTACTTAATAATTTTTGTCCTCGCTGTGGCCACAAGCAGATCTTTGGCACACGGTCTCCCTCAGTCTTTCTCTCACCTCATTGTCCATTTTCTCCACCTGTTTTTCTTGGTACTCAAGTTCAGGAATTCCATGAAACTTTCCCTCAAGCTGTTCAAGTGTATATTCCTTCAGTCTGCCAAAAGGCCCTCTCTAGGTGGGTTTTCCCCAAGTCCCCAAGTACTTTTGCTAACGAAACTGCTGAACGGGAGCTAATTTATCACTCTGTTATCACTCTATCAGGACATGAGAGAGCCATACCTGGAATGAATTATGGGTCCACCCAGTGCCCCACGCATCCTGTACGTCAAGGTAAGCAAATGCTGCGTTGTGTTAACTGTCAGCCTCCGAAACAGCTGACATTTGTTATTTTAATTAATAGTTTACTTTGCTGAAATAAGCTGCTGTGAGAAGCTATGACTTTTTATTAAATCTTCGCTGCAGCATCGTTTTCCCCAGATTGGAAGACAAAAGCTAATTTTCAAAACTGCTTTCTCCTGCAAGGTCACAGTCAACAGCTTGTGTGCACATGTCAGAGAAACATCTGCTTCTGTGCCACAGATAGAAGGAAAATTTGCTTTATTTTGAAATTTAAATTCACTTTGACTTGGAGAAAAATGATGAGTCAGTCATTAAAGAGCTATTAAGTGATGTTGATTAGGAGACACTTTTTAACCAGTCATTTAGTCTCACAACCGACGCTGAAATTTCCCTGAACTCAGCAATCCACTTGGACGTCGCAGGGAACTGTGGTCACCAGCACATCTGGATCTGGACCAACTTGTCTTTTCATTAATGCAAATCATTATTATGTAATTACTCAGCCTGCAATGTAGAGATCATTGATTTCTTTTGCCCAGTAGCAGTATTTTTAAGTCACTGATGACAAAGGGAACTTTCGGGACAATCCAAACTACACAAATTAGCTCCAGTTCAAGAAAGGCAAACTTACTTAAAAGGCTCCAACACTAAATTTAGTTTTGAGATTTTTCTCTTTGCTTGGAATAAATTAACCAAGGGAAGTTGGTTCCTTCATGTTGTTTTAATTACTTTTGGTAAGGCATTTTACTCCTCGCATTACTAAGATGATAACTCTTTAGCACTCTTTCCCCAAATGGACTTGTATTCTGGCCTTACATGGGTTCTTAATTCTCAAGGGAACTGGCCACTTCTCTGAGAATACTGGTAACTCCTCTGGAGAGAGAGACCTTTATATGAGCAGTCTCATATTCTTTTGATGTGTGAGGGTCTTGTTTCTTTGAGCCCAGAGATGTCCCAAATATCACCTTTCAGAAAAGAAGGTTATTGTCTCTGGATTATGACATTCTATTTCTTCATGCCTAAGCAACTATTAGTTTCTTATGCTTTGTGATAGGTTGATTGATTAGGACTAGTTATTTATCTCTGCATCTCCATCCCTGCCTTAGCCTCATCATGGAAAAAGTACTTCTCCACCTCTGACTTTAGGTTCAGTTTTAGGACTTGTTTTGACAAATAACATGAAGGTAGAGGTGACTATGAGCCAGTTCCAAGCCAAGGCCTTAAATATCCTGCCACATTTCTGTTCATCCTCTTGTACCTCTACCACAACTGAGAAATTCATGTCCAGCCAGGCCACGGGTGTAAGGAGAATGAAATATGCTGGAGCAGAGCTGTCTCAGCAGGGCATGGCCTAGATCAGTCACACTCTAGCCAACTTCTTGATAAAAACCTTATAATTTTGAGCACTGAGGTTGGGGGTGGTTTCTTAGGCAGCAATAGTGGATCATTAAATACCTGTTATCTTGTGTTTTTATAGTTTTATTGAAGTACAATAAACTGCACATAGTTAAAGCATACAATTTATAAGTTTTGACAGATGAATATACCCATGAAATCATCTCCCCAATTGAGCTAATGGATACATCCATCAGTTCCAGTCATTCTTTTTGCTATGGTTTGGATGTGGTTTTTGCCTCAAAGGTTCACGTGCTGGAAGTGTGGTCCTGAGTTTGGCAGTGCTGGGAGGTGGTAGAACCTTTAAGAGGTGGGACTTAATGCAAGGCAATTAGGTCACTGGGGGCACTGCCCTCAGAAGGGACTAACGCTGGTCTTGCAGAGTGAGTTAGAATGGGTTGTTACAAAAGAGCAAGCCGGACCCCTGCATTTCTCTGGCTTCCTGTCTGGCCACAAGACCAATCTTGCATGTGTTCCTACCATGATGGCCTCCTCCACCAGGCCTTCACCAAGCCAAGCCAAGCTGGCACCATGCTTCTAAAGCCCTAGAACTGTGACCTAAATAAACCCCTTTTCTTTACAAATTCCCTAGCCTCAGATGTTTTGTTATAACAATGGAAATAGATTAATATGCTTTTTGTAATCCCACTTTCCTGCCTTTCTTCCCTATCCTGATCCCAATCAATTCCCAGGCAACATGTTCTTTAGAATGTATTTTGTATTTGTTTATTTGCTGTAGCCAACATCTAGCAGTTTTCATGTGAACTATTCTCTACCTCTATTCTCTATCTCTAGTTCACTTAAGTGCTGCACTCAGATTTAGTAGTTACTACCTTGAAAGTCCACAGGGACTGTTGCCCAAGAAGTGCTTGGTGGAAAGAAAAAAGAGTTGACCCAAGAACATGGAGTTAAGAATTACACAAGCCTATTTTGGATTCTAGATGTGCTATTTAATTGCTCCGTGACTTTGATTCTCAGTTCGCTCAAATTGAAAAAAAAAGGGAAATAAACTTATCCTCATGGGTTATTCTGAGGATTAAAGAGATAATGTCTGAAAAGTGCTTATGCAAAGAACAAAGACTCAGTATATTGTCAATAAATGGTAGCTGCTATTATTAGCTTCATATCATCAGAATAACTGCTAGTAAGGTACACAGTAGAGAAGAGAGAAGGAATATGACTGTCTGGCACATAGTGGTCATTCAGTAAATGTTGATTGAATAAATAAGTAAAATTTTAAAAAATCATGTCGACAGACATTTACTTCTTTGGCCGCAACAGGGGCATCATTTTGTAAAATGAGAGACTCATCCTATTGAGCCAAGGTTGCTTTTTCTCTCTTCTAAATAAGCTTATTCTAAAATTTTATTCCTGACACTCCCCACAATCCCCAAGCCATCTTCAAGAACTGCATAGGAAGCAGCTGCAGGAGTCTTGGGAAAAGAGATTTCATGCACTGGCCTGATGCATGTTGTTTATTTTCCATGAGATTCTAAGGTCTAAGGTCACGCAGAGCCTTTTCCAGAGTCTAGCACTTACCTCAGGTTTTCCTCACTATCCTTCGGTTTCACCTTCTTTGCCAAAAATAGGTGAACAAGAGAAATAACAGGCCATCTCTGTACTCTAGATGCCCCATCCTCTCCCAGACAAGGAAGCAGGAGGCAAGTTGGATCAACACAGATTTGGGTCCATATCTTTCCCTGATTCTGTCTCTTTCCACCCTATTTAACCCCCAAGGGCTCCCCAGTCCTCCTCCTGGTGCTCTTTTCCTGACTCCCATGAAGTCTTCTTTAGTGTCCCAACATCCCAGGTCCATCTTGGGCCCATTAGGAGACTGCTGTTTCCCAACTGTGACCCCACTCCTCTGTGCTGTGCCGCTGTGCCAAATTCCAATCCCCACACAGTGCTTTCATTATGCTGACTCTGACCCTCCGACTCTTCCTTAGCAACTACTTTCTGACTTCTACGAACCAGTGAGGGGATAGATGCTCCCATTTCTACCTGGTGTCTCAGACCCAGGCTCTGAGAGCCAATCGGGCCTCTCTCAGGCAAAGGGCCAGGTAGACTCAGGCAGCTGTCCCCCACAGTCATACAGGACACACTATTCACTGGGCTCATTGCCATCTCGCCACCCTAAGGCCAGGTCCCCAAGGGTGTTCTTTCCATAGCCAGCCCTTCTTGGCCACTTAGCAAGTCCTAAATCCCACTTTTCTCTATTTTTGCCTTTGTGACATTGGGGCTAGGACTCTAAAAAACACATTTCTTAAATGTAAGCTGATATGCTGTTAGGTTCCACCAATGGAACTTTCTAGAGGGATATTATTTTGGTTCAAATTGTCCCCCCCAAAAAAAATTCTTATGTCAAAGCCTTACTGTCCACTACCTCAGAATGTAACCATTTTTAGAGATAAGGCCTTTCCAGAAGTGACTAAGTTAAAATAAGGTCCTTACAATGGACCCTAATCCAGTCTACTAGTGCCCTTATAAGAAGAACTTTGGACATGCAGACACCGGGGGCACACTATGCACACAGAGGAAACACCACTGAGGACACAGTGAGAAGGTGGCCATCTCTAAGCCAAGATGAAGTTCTCAGGAGAAAATGAGCCTGCCTTCACCTTGATCTTGAATTTCCAGCTTTCAGAACTATGGGAGATAAATTCCTGTTGATGAAACCACCAAGTCCGTGATACTTTGTTATGGCAGCCTACGCAGACAAATACAGCGACTGGTAGATAGAGGCTGGAGCAGGGACTCCGTTTCTTCAGGGCTGCTTGCTCTTCCAGTCAGCGGCACCCCAGCAAGGCCCTCCTCACCTGACAACAGCAGCTACTCCTGGCTCTAGTTCTTTCACCAGCACTCCCAAGACCAGCCTCACCATGCCCCCTGGAGGGACCAGCACCCTATCCTGCCAGGACTGAGTCCCAGCTCCTTTAGAGCTTCTGGTTTCTGATGACTCCAATTCCTTCCTTTGTTCTGTTAGTGTAGGCATGGTAGCTTTTTCCTGTGGTTATTATCTTTGCTTTTATATCCTTCAACACTCCCAGACCCCTCCCTCCTGACTTGACCACCCTTGCCCACCACCCCCAAGTTTTACTATCTCAGCACTGGTCTAACAATATTGTCAAATGTTAGAGTTGCTATAACAATGAAACGAAGGCCCTGGATGAAATAGGTGCTATGAGAAGTTCTATATTAGTTTTCTACTGCTGCTGTAACAAAACAAACAAAAAACAACAATAAAAAATCCCACAAAGGTAGTGGTTTGAAACAGTACCAACTTATCATCTTACAGTTCTATGGGATGGAAATCTGACACAGCTCTCTGGGCTAAAAAAATCATGGTGTTGGCAGGGCCCCATCCTTTCTGGAGGCTTTGGGGGGATTTATTTCCTTTTCATTTCCAGCTCCTAGGGGCCATTCCCCTCCTTCACCTTCAAAGCCAGCACAGTCAAATCTCTTATTCTGCCATTTCTCTGGCTCTTGGCAGATCAGAAAGGTTCTCCGTAAGGATTTATGTGATTAGACTGGGCCCACCTGTATAATCCAGGATAATCAAAACTCAAGATCCTTAACCTTAATCATATTGCAAATCCCTTTTCCATGTAAGGTAACATGGTTGCAGTCACCTAGGATTCGGGCATGCACATCTTTGCAGGACATTATTCTGTCTACCTAGGGTCTTTCTAGCTTCGTCTACCACCAGATCTTCCTCCTTTTTTGTATGGTATGACTCCTCATCTCCACCCACAACTGGGTATTTTGCTCAAACAATGGGAGCCCATTTATATGCTTTGAAGAAGCAATGGGAGAGAAGAGTTTCTATAATCTAGTTCCAGGCTATGAAAGGAACAACTCACTGTGGGGATGCTACCTCAGTCTTCCTCCCTTGAGGCTCCATATTCTTAACTATTAAATGAAAAGATTGGGATTCCAGGAAAAGGATGTATGAGAGACACCCTAAGCACTCTGAGTGAGGGGCGTTGGGGAGCTCAGCCGGCTGGGGGATTCCTGGACAGTGACATGGGTATATGGATGTCAGCAGTACATTGGTTCCTCTCTCTCTAGGCACACACCAAAAGCTTTCTGCTCAAGCTTTTCCAATCTGCTCTCACTGGCCTCTGAGTAGGAGTAGAAACACCAGCCAGCCCATTCCTGCAGTTTGGGGAAGGAGGCCCCTTCTCCTACAAGATGGTTTGCAGTTTCCAATGGCTATGGAAAGACTTCTGAGACTGAATCTGTTCTTCGGGCTCATGAATTAAATTGAAGACTCTCGACAGAGGCCATTCTTACAAGGGAAGGAATCAGAGAAAAGGAGATAGTGGAGTGTGGGAGAGTCAGCTAGTTAGCCAGATTTCTCTCTCTCTCTGTGTGTGTGTGTGTGTGTGTGTGTGTGTGTGTGTGTGTGTGTGTGTGTAAACAGCAAGGAGAACAGAACTAAGTCCATGCATCTGGACTCATTCCAAATTTCAACACCATTCTTTCTTTACTTCAAGACCAGGTGATTTCTTGATGTTTTACTCCACGCATATTTTATCTCTGCATATTTTGAGTAACTGTTTAGCCTTGACATTTGGTGAGGGCGATTCAAAAGGATGTCAGTGTGTCTCTGGTTGTTGGATTTCCTGGGGGGAGAACAAGGCCTGGCAGCTCTCACCAGCCATTCACACCACCTGCCAAAGGGACTTCCACTTTGGGGTTTCTGCACTTTATGTTTCTACATTCCTTGCCTATGTGTGGATGTGGAGGCAGAAAGTACTAGAAGAAAAAGAAAGCCATGATTTTCTCTCTGATCGATGATAGGTTTTGTACATATTTTCTATTTTTTAGGGATTTGTATTTTTTAGTGTCAGGCTTCATTTCAGAAGGCACTGGGGTTGGCTCTGTGATGATTTATTTGTGTGGAAGAGGGAGGTTATTGGTTTTTCCTCATTTATATGTAGGGCCCCTCACAGGGAAATATTTTTAGAAACATTTTTATACCTCTTCATATTTTTTCCAGTTGCCGTTCATTTGCTTGCTTTGGGGATCGCCTGACTATGGCCCTTTGGTGTGCAAAGTTAGAAAAGAAATATTTTTTAAAAATAGAAAACTCCATGGTACCCATGAAGCTATAGTGTTTGTAGGTATCATCTGATTAATAATGGAGGGGTCCCAAGCTTCTTTTAGAGGTGGTGTGGCTTTCATGGGTGGCGAGGCTGAAGAATAACGCAGAAAAGCTCCGCAGTGCTTTCTACACTCTTCTCCCCATATACATTCATGGATGAACTGTACTGTTGACAGATCTGATTTTCTTTCTGCCACAGTCAGCTCTATTATCCTGCCTCGGGCTTGAACCTGCAGCAGCTGAATCTTGTATTTGCTCTGCCTGAGGCCTTAACCTGATGCTCGTCCCTTCATCCTTTATTTGTTCCTTCCTTGTGCCACCTGTTTGTCTCATCTGGCACTATAAGAAGGCATTCCTCCATCTCCTTAGTCTACCCCTAGTATTAAAAAAAAAAAAAATCCCAGGTGGCTTCCTTTCACCTTGTGTGTGCTCGAATCTGTCCCCGCAGCTGTCGAGGCGAGTTTTTTCAGGCACATGAATTCCAAAGCCGATTTCCATTTGTTCTAAGAGAACAGATGCCACTACAAGGCGTCAGAAAGGCACACGAGTACTCCATGCACACTTAAAAGAAAAATTAACAAACAGGAATGGTGATGTGTCCAACACCAATGACACAGAAAGCCAAAGGCCCTAGTAGAATCCCTTTTCAAGTAGAGACTCAAAGCACAGCTCTTATTGAGGCTAACACACACCATCCTGCTAACTTTCTAACACCCCCTGCATCTCTCATTCTAGAATGGCATGGTGCATTCTGCTAGCTCCTCACCACAGGAGGCTATGAAGCACTGGAAATGTGGCCGGTCCGAGTTAAAAGATGCTGCAATTGTAATATGTACACCAGATTTTGAAGACTTAGTATGTAAAAGATGACTATGAAATATTTTATTGATACTTTTTTTTGCATGAATTACATGCTAAATGAAAACTGTTTGGATGTATTGGGTTAAATAGAATATGTTGTTTAAAATTAAGTTTATCTTCTTTTTTTCTTTTTTAATGCACCTAATAGAAAATTTAAAAGTATGCAACTTATATTTCTATAGGACATTGATGTTATAGAATTGAAAAAGGAAGGATGCTTGGGAATTTTTTTTTCTACACTCTGGATGGGAATATTAAAATACTTTACAACTTTTTTCTTTCTCTCTCTCTCTCTCTCTCTCTCTCTCTCTCTTTTTCCCTTGCTGTGCTGGGGATCAAACCAAGGGCCTTGAACACACTGAGCAAGTGCTCTACCACTGAGTCACATCTCCAGCCCAACAACATAGCTATACACTTTAGTTTTTTCCAAGATATTTCACATGACATTAGGTCACCAGAAGCAGATATTTTATAAAATTTATACATATATATTTAATGGATTTAGTTAACCTATTTTAAAAAGGCTGCTTTCTACTTTTACAAACTGGTTTTTCTTAATAAAAACTGATTTCTTTTCTTTATATACTGCCTTTCCTTCCTATAAACTCAATCTGTTTTGAGATTAGTTTAACATTTATGAGGTGCCCCTAGTTTGTACAAGAACTTATAAAATAATCTATTCCCTACCCTCAAGGAGAACATACTCCTAATGAACACAAACTGGCAAAGCTGAACTTCCTCCATTTATAGAATTTGAATGGACCAAGTTGTAAGTACTAAAAAGAAGAAAGGGTGTGGGATAGATTATATTTTCATCATGCTTTGTATGTTTTTTAAGAGTGATTTTTCTAATCAAGTTTAACCAAAAGGAACAATATGACTTCACTAGTGAGTGTAAAAACTCTGCTTGTTGGTATAAGTCACAGATTGGTGAGGTCCCAAAAGACGTTTTCCAGGATTTGAAAAACACTAAGAGTGAGCGAACATTTATATAATGCTGTGTGCTAAGATATAGCTAAATGCTTTGTATATGAGAACTGAGATGATACCCACAAGGGCCCTGTGAGGCAGCAACAATATTTATGCTCATTTTACAGATGGAGAAACTGAAGCATGGAGTGGTTGAATAAATTGTCCAAGGTCACATAGCTAATGAGCACAGACATAATACAGGCATTCTGGCTGCATACTGGGCCTTTAATCTCTGAATCACACTGTTTCATCCCCATGAAACAGACAACTTGCCATGACAACTCCATCCTGGTTTTGTCTGGGAAACTCTGAAGGTCACCTGAAATTTCAGGGATCAACTAAATTCCACTTGTACTTTGCTTTGATGCCACCATGTTTTATCAGAAATAAATACATGTCAAAATGCTTCACTTTGGTTTCACTGTTTTGCTTTGCCTTGGTACTAACTGTTCCTAAAATAACTAAAACACAAGAAACAATTGGTATGAAGATACGGCCTAGATAATCGATAAAGTATCTGGAATTTTCCCTCTTTATTCTCTTTGCTGCTTTTTTAATGAACACAAGCCAAATCTTACCCTTCTTCATGGATTTCTATAGAAAACCCATTTGCATAACTGAAGAAGGAATGTGGCTTTTAATGATCTTAATGGAAACTAGAAATATATCATTTTCCTGATAAGTTGTCATTTTGCACGTTCATCTTCCTGGCACCAGAATACAAGCATATAAATCTATGAATTGCTGCCTGTCACTAAAGAAACTGATGTGACATTCCCAGCTTTTGCAGCCTATTCCCACACCAGAGTTTTGTACTACATACCGACTTGACTTCATTTTTTCCCCTCTGGATTTTTGTTCTTAAAAGCTAATTTCCAATGTCAGTCCATAATAATTCTCAACAAAAAAGCACATTATTTAGAGATTACACTCACTGGTTGATCCAGGGATCCCTTCCAAGCAGGCATCTGAACTATCTTGCAAAATCTTTAGCAATATTCTTGGAACCTTCTGACATTATGCTTAATTAAGGTTTACATGTTAATATTGAACAATAAAATGAGGATGGCATAATAACATAGGAAAAAATAGAACTAAAGTAATTAGCAGCAATGATACTTGCTCACTGAATTGTATCATTGCACATATGTGTCCTTGCCAATTTATAATTTTTTCAAGTTATTAATTATAGCTTCTGAAGCAGTATATTTAAAATACCTCAGGAACCATCTCTTAAACATCCCTAGATTTAATGAAAAGCTAGTGATTATTGCCTTAAATAGCAGCAGAGATGCCTCCCAACCTTAGAGAAATCAGTTAATCCCTAATTTCTCTTGTCTGTGAACAAGCAACTATTATTCCTCATATTTTTCCCGAGGTTCATTACCAATAATATAACTTTGCTTTGTTTACATATTGCTTACAACTCAGATGGGATTTCTTCCTTGTCTCTAGATTGTTTTCCTTTTTTGAAGAAGAAGAAAACAATACCAATCTCTTTTATGATTGAAAACTATTAGGATAAAACCTAACAGATATATTAAAAATAGGAAAGTTGTTTAAAACTGTGCTGGCAAGGTGGGGGGGGACCCAAGGTGTGTGAGAGACATAAAAATTACTTTACACATGTCCTTCAAAAAAGTTTAATACATAGTCAGGTCACATTACTGCACATCAAATTCTCTAGGTCTCTGGCTGCCAGTAGCAATTATCTGTAAAAGAACATGTTTTCCCTGGTGACTCACTATCGGGAATTTTTGAGTATACCTAAGCATAGCCTTGAGCAAAACTCCTACGGGGCATATTTGGAATACAGGATTTCATTTGGATGCAATATCAAGGTTTCAGTGCAATATGTCTATCTATATATTTTTACATCTGTTTTAACATATTGATGTGTTTATCTGTTGACTTTAATTACATGATATAAGTATATATAAATGTAAATAGTACTCCTGAGCTTCCACTCAACTTTTGTCATGAGGTATACATATAAATTTCCCTCGATGCCTGGATGATTTTATATTATAATGATGTCTCCTGAATTTTCATGATTACTTTGCTAAAAGAAAAAAAAAGGTGTTAAATAGTTGCATATTGCTGAGGCACCAGGTGTCATTCTATCTGACCAGGTCACATTTCATTAGTTTCCAATGACCAGTGGGGTCCCAGCTAGTATAATCTTTTGAGTCCATCCCAACTCTCTACCAGTTAATGATGATGTCACCTTTTAAAGGCAGTTAAAGTATGAGCCCAAATATTTCAAAATGTTGTCATGCCATTTTGCAGTGCCACCAAGAACTGAAAGAATAGATGTTTTCAACTGATAATTGTTGAGAAGTCCTAAAGTAAATTCGAACACTCGGCCTGGTATGGTGGCAAACATCTGTAATTCCAATACTTGGGAGGCTAAGAGGAGGATCGCAGGTTTGAAGCCAGCCACAGCAACAGCAACTTAATGAGACCCTATTTCAAAATTTTACAAAAATGGCTGGGGGTGTAGCTTGGAGTCATAGCACACCTCTGGGTTCAATCCCTAGTATCAAATATAAAAAATTAAAAACAAAACACTCAAAGGTTCAAATGTAATGCTGGTGGTGTAGGAATCTTGAGCATTGATTGTACATGCTCTGGTTTGCATTAAGATGCTTCCACAATGAGACAGCAGTCCCCAGAAATGTGTTTTTCTAATATATAGAAGTTAAATATATTGCCTTTGGGTTAGGATTTAGAAAGGAGCAGGAAAGTGTCGTTGGCTCTTTAAAATAAAAGCAGGCAAATAAAAAAAAATCTTTGTAAAAAATTAACTTCATTGACCAGTCAAGCTTTTTTAAGTGGTATATGGCAAGCCTTTCTCTACATTTGAGAAATAAAGCTAGCCAAAATAACATTCTTCACTTGTATGTCTGTTTTCACAGTGATAACCTGTGTCCTTTTCCTTTGTAACCCCCAAGCTCTCTCAAAGTGGCCTTCAGAGACCACAGTCCCACAAAAGCAGTGCTGCAAATATCCTAGGGTAAATGAAGCACTTCATATAAATGAATCTCTTATGGGTCCCTGCCATTAGCTAGCGAGACCAGGTGGGCAGGCAGCTATAATCTTTGGTGCTGGGTCACGTAGAATCCCAACATAGTTGATAGGAGACTTAGGAAAGATCTGATTTATCAACTCTCCAACATGGGGACTTCTCTAGGAGATTTATGAAGGGTGAGAATCTAGCAGGTAAGTTTATAGGTAGCCTGAGATTCACCAAGTATATATCATCTGAAGGCTTTAGGTGATTACTTCTCCAAGAAAAAAGTTTAGAATTCAAGTGTTTCTTGTAAGTCCACATTCGTTAGAGAAATCTGGAGAATATCAGTTCTTACCCTAATACATTAGTTTTAATGTTTGCAGGGGCCATGTAAACCATTTGGGATTTTTATAGAGCCATATGCACTTTTATTACTGCAAAAGACAACAGTGTTACAGTCATGATAAATAAAATTATTTGCAGGCCTTTGCTTCTTGGACAATCCAGCAATACTGCATTCTAACTCCTGTGGCCACAAAATGTAAATGAAGTTGAAACAGTAGAAATTTCCATCTTTTCTACTTGTAGTAATTCTCACAGAATCATGAATGCCTTTCTTCCTCCTTCCTGGATCTTTCCAAATAGATCCCATTTATCTGATTGGATTTCTGTCCCATCTTTCTACATATTACAGCTAATTAGTACCCCCTGATGAGAAACAGTCCACTGATGGAAAAAGCAGTTAGATAAGATCTGCATTAACAAATGTAGTTCATTTAATATCATTTGTGCTGCTGCATTATTAATAATACATAATTACCCTGCACAGGCTGGAAGGGGAGAATAAAACTGTTCTTTAATTTCTTGGCCTTTGCAGAGAAACAGTATATTAGAGAGAATAAAACAGTATTGGACTATTGGTTACCATCCATCATAGAGCATTATGTGTCACACTATTTTATTAACTTTGGGTCTAGCTAAAATTTCTATATTTCAACACAATCACAAACTACCCAGAGACAACCATTGTGCAAAATTTTGAAAAGGCCAACTTCTTGTTTCAGAATGTTAAATTGGAAGCCCAATGGATGATGATCAGCAAGTTGAGATTTGCAGCCTGTTATTGAGAATATTTCACTGCAGTAGAGAATGCATGCCATTTGGGTTGATAACTAATGCTCAGGAAATTTGATTTAACACAATGAATGAACCTGACTTCATTCTCCCCATTATCCAGAAGCAGGCTGTGCTGGGTTAGAAAAGGATTCTGGCATAAAGCCCGTGTTAAAATAATGAATCGAGCAGTGGTGGCAGCAACAGAAGACGGGCCAGCATTAAGTGAATGCCCACTTGGCGCCAAGTTTCACACTAAACCCTTTCCGTGGATTCATTCTCACAACCATCCTATACTGGAGGTTACTATTTTTATGCTAGAGGTCATCCAAATCTGGCAAGACCTCACAGACTGTCGTGAAAGAAAAATCGCCAGAAAATAGGCCATGCTCCCTGCATTTTTCTCTGCTCTGCTTTCTCGCTAACAAAGCCAAGCTTCTGGAACATAGTTTGCCAGATGGGGCAGTGTAAATGTATGCAGATCCGCCATAAGTGTATTTGTTTGCACAGGTGAGGAGGGCCAGGATGCAGGCTCAGCAGCTGGATCCAGAAACTGTGGATTCCCCCATCCCAGGTCTGGTACCCAAAGGAAAGAGGAAGTCAGGCAGAGGGCAGGTGTGGAGCTGAGAATTTGAGGCATGCTTATTTTCTGCCGTTAAAAGCACATATAAACCACTGTACTGCCTTCATCAGTCTATTCATTTATTCAGCAAATACTTTCTGAGTTCCTGCTACACCAGACATTTGAAAGAGGAATATGGAGGATTCGAAAGAGTCATTCAAAATAGTAATTGAGGAATAAGGACACTTTTATGGTCATCAGAGAGCTCACAGGCTTCTTGTAAAGATAGACCTAAAATAGTTACAATTTGGTATGTCCCCAGAACAATGTGGATACAAAAGAGGGAATGCTCAGCTCTGCCCAAGTGGGTCAGAGAAAGTTTGACAAATAGACCATCAGTGTATTCTTGCAGAATGAGTGCTGTTTTCCAGGTAGACTAGTGGGAAAATGTCTTCTCTCCTTCTAATATTATCATTACTGTTTTAAACAATAAATTATAAATCCTGCTACACCTAATAGTTGAGTGCACAGACATTCCGTTGTTTGTTAGCACAATACATTTTTGTTCTGTATGCCATGGCTATCAACATTTCATTATTTCATTAAATGCTTTTAAACCACAAACTTGAATAAATGGTTAGGGTATATGCCAATATTCATGATAAGGAGAGAAGATAGATGGATAAGAGGTGGATTGGTAAGAGGATTTATACGTAACTAGTAGAATATTAGCATAGGACTATTATTCATAGTGGATTTTTTCCCCATCAAGTTCACAGGTGTATCTCAGTTTTGAAATACAAATGATTGCGAGGCTCTCTCTCTCTCTCTCACTCTCTCAGACTTCAGTGTTTATAAGACATAGGACAGAATAAGTTCTCTCAAAGTTAAGACAACTCCTGTACTGTCATAGCAATTAGTTCATTCATTTGATGTCTCAGTGCATCAAAAGCTATTTTATCCATCTGTAATTTCCTGTGTCATCCCATTCCCCTGCTAAGCAGTCAGCTCCCTATTTCAAACTTAAGGAAATGCTCTATGATCTCCTTTGGGCATTGCAAAGAGACAGCCACAGTGTGGCGGGGACTGCCAAGTATTCTCCAAAATGCATTCTTTCTTGCTCCGGAGCAGAGCGCTACTCTGTATTTCTCACTCTTCCCTGAAGTTAGACAGGGCACGTTCCTGAATTCCAGCCAAGGCCTTGTGAGCAGCAGTGGTGTGCTCCACTCCAAGGCCCAGTCCATGAAGCCTCTTGCAAGTGGCCCTGCATTCTCTTTCTTTACGCTCTGCCCAGAAGGGATGGGGAGAACTCCGAGGCCCTGCAGAACAGCAGCAGAACAGCAGCGGCTCCAGATGGAAGGGGCCTGAGTCACTGTTCTAAGAGCATCAGGCTAGGAGAGCGCCACACCAGGAACACCCTTTTTTTATTGTTACACAAAAATAAGCTAGTATGAAGTTTAGCATTGTTTGCTTCAGCAGTTGGCCTACCCTAAGACACACAAGCTCTTCATTTGGATTACCCAAACAAGTAGAATATGAAGGGTGTGCAGAGCAGAAGTTATCTGTGCACTTCACGTGGCACAGTGCTGCCAGCACTGAACCCCACTCTACCACAGGGCGAAGGTGGGTGGCATTAATCACCACCCTCACGTGAGGTGGGAGCAGGTAGGGGCAGAACCCCACTCTCATGTGGGATGTGGGAGGGCAGTATTGATCACTGTTCTCCTGTGCGGGGCAGCAATGAATGCCACTGCTGTGAGGGGACAGAGCTTTCTGTTTAAACGTTGCTTCCTCTTGCAAGCCTTCCCTGATCCCACCATCCACTCTGAGTCTCCTGTTAGATGCTTCCTTAGAATACTACACTTTTTCTCCATGATACTTAACACAAGTAATTAAGTCATTTTTTTTTTATTTTGGTACTGGGGATTGAACTCAAGGACATTCTACCTCCGAGCTACACTCCAGCCTTATTTTATTTTTTATTTGAGATAGGATCTAGTTAAGTTACAGCAGGCTGGCCTTGAACCTGAGATCCTCCTGTCTCAGCCTCCCAAATACTGGGATTACAAGCATGTGCCACCACACCCTGCTAAGTCACTGATTTTTTGTTGTTGTTGTTGAATGGCTTTCTTCTTTCCTGTTCTGTTAGCCTTCCTAAGGACTGGGGCTGCTTCATTTACTATTGCATCTTCCTTGTCCAGAATTATGTCTGAGACATAGTGTTTATCAAATACCCCATTCACTGACTAGCTCTTACCTTTTCGTTATTATTCCAACTTAGTCTTTCATTTGCCCACCTGACAAGAGATTGTGATTTTAGGAAGTTATAATCAATGACCTGTAAAGCTCTTTCTAATTAGAAGAGATTATGATTTTAACTCCTCGATCCCAATAAACGCCCACTCATCCCCCCATAGAAAATAAATATACACACATAAAATGGCCACCACTATAGATGCATACAGATATCCTAGAAAAAGTTCACCCAGACATCCTTCAAGGGGTACCTACTACCACAGACAAGGGGTTCCTACTACCACAGGGGTAACTGAACAACCACAGACATGCATGCAAAGACACATTCAAAACATGTACACCCAGAACATGAATACACCTCCAAAGACACTGCCCTCCACGTGCCAGACAAATACACACACACGTTAAAATTATTTCATATCTGTCATTTGGGTGACATTTATTCTATGCTTTCCTACCTCATCCAATAAGAGAGGAATGCTTAAATCCAAAATTAAAATAACATTCTCACCTCTATTATCTATTCTGTTTTGGAGATGCTTTCCTAATTAGTGTCCTCTGTGGAAAGAAGTACATGGAGCACAGAAGGGAACAAACGTTTCTCCCAAAGTCTTCCATTATTCTGTCATTTACATTGCAAATGTTATCAAAAATGCAAATATATGTGACATCTCTAATTGTTTCTCCATCTTATGCTACGATAAACATTGGCTTGGTTAAATCATATTTCCAAGAATAAAAGAGCTGAGGGTTTTGTTGTTGTTATTCTCTATATTTAGAGGTGCTTAAAGAAAACTACAATAATATTGTTTTTAAAAGTTACCCACCCAACCTAAGATACTCAACACTTAAGTGATATGCTACTTTAGATTAAAGAATATGACAGACAATGTCACAAGTCAGTCAGCAATATATGAGGATTATCCTCAAATACCTAGCCCTGTGGTGGAGAAGGAAGTAATAGGAAGATAAATGAGAATAACAACAATAATAAGCAAGTCATTATGAGCTACCCTCTAGGAGACCTCAGGATGTATAACCGCCCTGGTTTTCTCTTCCCAAGCTTACAGATATGGCCTCCCCACCTCTGAGTAGCAGTTATTGCTCCCTCTCCTTCCCTGATTACCCCCCGATGCCCAGTCCACAGACAGAAAAAATGTTCCACAGAGTATGGCCAATCGCTTTCAGATGCTGTGGAGGCAGCTCCTGGCAACATAAGGAGGACCAGCAGCCAACCGTGTCTGGTGTTTTGCCCCAGACATGGCCTCTCTTATTTCCAATGAGTCTCATCTATGCATCTCATAAACTCACGAGAGTGTGGGGCAGAGCCAGCCTGATAGGACACGAAGCCAATTATACTTTTGTGTATACTGTTGTGCAAATCAGCCCACACACCCACGCGTTCACTCTTTATGTAGGAGTCCTGGCTACAGTGAGTATTTGGGACAGCATTCAGGCAGGTGGCATGTGTGAAACAGGCAGTGACGCTGTCTTGTCAATGGTTGAAGGGCCACTATAAAAAAGACAGGCTTTCGTTGGAGTGTCAATTCCTGGAGCCACTTGCTTCCCACATTCAGCTTCTCTCCACTATTTCACAACAACCTAGTCTGCTTATAATTATGCCCCCACCTCCAGCAGGCTTGAGAAAATGAATATGTAGAACAATGGTAAAGCCAAGACGAAGTTATCCACAAGCTCTCCAGGAAAACCAGCTTTTCATTGACAGAGCTTTCATGAAAGTCTGAGGAAAGCTCTAGATTCTCTCTCCAAAAAAAAAAAAAAATAAATGTGCACACGAACACACCAGCATAATTTTGCATGAAATCTCAGTGTCAATTTTATTTTTTTTTAACACTTCGGTAGATTCAAGAACACAATTCCCTGGAATCAGTCAATCTGCTTTAGTAGTCAAGGTGACTGTCCCACCAACAAGGACAGAGCACAGACCTTGGAGTCAGATCCCGGGGTCTGCTGCTTACTGACTCCATATGATTAAGTTGCTTAACTTCTCCGATATTTTCATTCCTTCATTCTATAAATAAAGAAAATAATACCCACCACATAGAGCTAATGGTGGAAAAACATGCCCTTTCACCACTACATCCCTAGGACCTTATAAACTGAGTATAAGAGGCTCAGTGAGTGATCCCAAGTGACTGAGTATGCGCGGACCCCCGATAGTGCTTGACACACTTATTATTTCCCATGCTCTTCTTTAAGATCATGGAAGCAGGAGATAAATCCTGACTCCTACGTGCTTTGTAATTATAAAACTCATTCTTTTCCTTGATCAGCCACTCTAGGGCACATTTCCCAAGCCGAGATCCAGCAACAAGTAGAAATAAGGTCTCAAAAGAGATTCTTAAATGACATCACTGTCAGCCATACAGAACAGTTTTAAAAATAATTTCATACATATTTTTATCTCCCATATATCCTGTTGTCTTGTGAATTCCCCTCATTGAATTAACAGTGTTTATCCACTTGAGGGTCATTATTCTGCATCATTTCAAAGCTGACTTCTGTTTTGGGTTGACAGGCTGGAAATAGACTTGAGAATCAAATTTATATGGATAGATAAAGGAATCATAATTTTATTAAGTTTCCATTAACAAATAAACTGAGTCAGACATGAGCCATTGGATAATAGAGTTTTCAGGGTGGTACCTTCCAGAAAGAGAGACAGGAGGAGAGTTTGTCCCATCTGGCCACTGTAGAAAGGAAAATGGAAGCCAAAGAATGAAAGGTGACTGTGGGAAAAGTGTGGCTGCAGGCTGACTCTAGGAGGGGAGTCACGTGACAGTAGATAGAGGGACGGAGCCACATGACAGATGATGGAGGGATGGGCTGAAGACAGGGCTTTGGTCTCACCCTCAGGGACCATTCTAGACAGCTGCAGCAAAGGGAGACAGACCATGAATACAAGTTGACACTTGGGTCTACTCCAGGCTCCCCTGTGGCCTGGAAACAACAAAATGATAACCATGAGAAGGACTTATTTTGTGCCAAATGGTGTTCTAATGCCTTTACATGTTAAGCCATTTAATTTTCGCAAGAAACCTAAGTTATATAATCCCCGAGTTATTAGAGCTATAATGAGTTATTATACACATAATGAGCCATTATAATCCCTATTTTACAGGTGGGAGAATTAAGACAAGAGAGGTTCAATAACTTGCCACGCTTTATTTTCTAGTTTTCTACCAGCTAATAACTTGCCAAGCAAGTACCCAGTGCTTACCAAATATATTTCTAAGCACTTCACCTGTATTAATCCATATCATCCTCACAAGGACCTTACCTTGAATGTAGGTTTTACTATTAACTCCATTTTACAGATGAGCAAATGGAGGCACCGTTATTAAGTAGCTTGTCTGTCGTCACTTAGCTAGTAGGTGGCAAAGTTGATCATTGAACCCAGGCAGCAGCTTGGCCCCAAAGTCCATGCATTTTTTTTTTTTTTTTTGGTACTAGGGATTGAATGGGGATTGAACCCAGGGGCATTCTATCTCCAAGCTACACCCCCAACCCTTTTTATTTTTTATCATGAAACAAAGTCTCACTAAGTTGGTTAGGGTCTTACTACATTGCCAAGGCCGGCCTTAAATCTGTGATCCTCCTTCCTACCTTAGCTTCCCAAATACTGGTATTACAAGTGTGCACCACCATGACCTGTCATGCTCATAATCAGAAATTTCTCAGACCCCCTGATAGAAGATCTAGAACTTGGCTGGGGATTGAACAAGAGGTCCACAGGGAGCCTGTGGCCAAAGGGTACAGACTGGGCCTTCAAAGCTAAGTTGAGGCCCAGTGGAAGTCAGAGGCAGTCCTTCGAGGATCCACAGGGCCAACATGGAGCAAGCAGGTCTAGGTTGACAAGCGAGATAGCTGAGCTCTCTGAGTCTTCACCATGCAGGAGAACAAACATGGAGTTACATCTGCCTGGACATAAACTTCAGCCTGGACAGCAGCAGAGGGTGTGACTGGAATAGCCACCCCACCCCCCACCACCACTACAGTGGAGACCAGCCCAAGGACCAGCACAAGGTTAGCAGGATCAAACGCCAGCCACCCCAACCTAATTCCACAAGGTCACATAAGCTGTCCAGGTCCCACTAGAAAAGAGCAGGGGAGAAAGCAATGCTAAAAGCCTAAGCAATCGCCCCTTTAAACACAGTGAAACTGGCAAAAACAGATGCTATAAAGTTTAGAACTAATTTATTTTTACCTGCAATACACAGGGTGGGCAGCTGATGAGGAAGTTTAGATCCGTTATTGGAAATAAAGGAATTTCATATTCTTTGAACAACTGAGTGTTGTATGAATACGTGTGAGCTCACAACTCCAAAGGACTCCACGAGCCTGTCTAATGAAACACCTGCAGTGTATTTATTAACAATTAGGATGAGGAAATGGACAACATACTGATCAAGTTTGTGCTTCATGCAAAGCTGAGAGTTATAGTAAATACATTAGGTGGCAGAAGTAGGATCTGAAAAGCCAGCCACTGGCTGGCTCAGGGAGCCACGTCTAGCCAGAACAAACTTAATCTGGATAATTAACGAAGGCACAAGAAAACCAACTGCACAAGGAAAATGGCTGGAAAGAGTATCCAAACGTTTGATTTTTTTTTTCCATTGAAGATGGATTAGATTACGGGCTCAAGTGTCGAAGGGTAATAACTATTTCTTGAGCCCTTATTTTGTACCAACCATAGATATCATCTCATTTAATCCTAGGAAGTAGGTGGTATTATTTCTACTCAATGAGATAAGGAGATTGCAGTTCAAAGCCCAAGGTCATGAAGCTAGTATGCAGCAGAGCCATGTTGCAGACTCATGTCTGACTTCAAAGCCCAGATTCTTTACATTACAGTAATTGCCTTCCCAACATATGGCAGTCAGCTTAATGGGAAATGATCCAACAGTCAGAGCCTTCCTCTGAATCTAGCTCATCTCCCAGAATTGGAGTCAGGAGGGTGGCCCACCCCAGGAAGAGATGGATGGT
This sequence comes from Glis glis, assembly GCA_004027185.1. Taxonomy (NCBI): domain Eukaryota; kingdom Metazoa; phylum Chordata; class Mammalia; order Rodentia; family Gliridae; genus Glis; species Glis glis. The sequence goes on from PVJS01002542.1 coordinate 81,221, forward strand.
GGAGACACAGGAAACCAGCCCCCATCAGCAAGATGCTTGGGATTTTATGATACTATCTCTGGAAGTTGCAGAAGCAGTGGTCTCTGCATTAGGTGGTTTAAGCTGCAGTAGAGTCCAACCTTAATCCTGGTGCCTTATAACAACCAACCTTGAGCCCTGGCTCCAGGTCAGAGGGTCGGTGGTGGCTCAGCTGTGGCTCAGCTCCAGACCAGGTTTGTTTGGCCCCACTTTTCTTCTCATCCTGGGTCACAAGTTCAGGGAACAGCCGCTACCTGGGCATGTTGTTCACACATGAGGGCAAGAAGCACAAAAGCACATTTACAGCAGTGCTCTCTGGCTCTGTGCCTGGGCCATAGGCCACATCTGACCTGCAGTAGATTTTGCCCTCCACCCCCTACCCTGCAAGAAAACCAGTTCTTCAGACTTCTTCATGGCCCATGGAGAGTACTACTGCACTGATCTTGTTTCCCTTTACTTGTTTTTTTTTTTTTGTTTTACTTTTGTTTTACCTTGAAAAGAAACTATCAGAGACAATGGCAACCCCAGACCAGTCTGAAATAGAGGAATGAGAAGAATAGTTCACATCCCTCTATGGTAGCTCCCACGATATAACAAATAGGTGTAGATAGTTATACGATTGCATCTTAAGCTATGGATGCTTATATATTCCTTTAAACTTTGGATACATCCCTTACATTCATACCTCAGGGCACGTTTACAAGCACTGTTGAAAAAAAAAGGGAGGAAAAACAACAAAACGAGATTGAGAAAGCTGTGTTATCTGTTTATTCCAGGGGAGATGTACTTCATTTATTTATTTGTTTATTTATTTATTTATTTGATTTATACAGCTGGGTCCAGCGCAGGCCCCTGGGCATGCTCACATCAATTAAAACCACAGATAGAAGCAGAATGCTGAATACAAACAAAATCAACAATTAATGGACTATCCCCAACTGTAAAGCACTTCAGCAGAACCTTCAAATCATTCCTCCCTACTAACCCCCTTGGGCGGAAGGTTGGGTTAACAGATGGTTAAACAATGTTAAGAGAGGAGAATACAACATTAGTACTGTAGATGGAAGGTGGAAGAAAGACAGTGTGCGTGAAATCCATTGAATAATTCATCATTGGAGCTATAGATTGATTGTGGAGACTTGGGGCTGGAGCTGGGTGTAGCAATGATCTAACAGAGGTGAGAAAACCTCACAGTTCTAATGATGGAGGGAAGAAAGTCTGAGAATTGTTGAGGACAGGTTGGACATTAAGTAAAATTATGTATCCAGCAGTGCTCCATCCTCTGGACTTACTGGGAGTCTTGCCAGTGTGAGTGATCTGGTCTGGATTATTCTTTCACTATAGGCACAATCAAGTTCTTGGCCCAGACACAACTTGGCTTTCCTTGAATCAGATGCAACTGCACCTGAGCACTCGGGCAGCTGCTATGGACTGGAGAGAGATCTTTAAATGAGGGTTGGGATATGGCAGGCAATTTTTGATCCTTGGTGTTGTGTAACAGTGAGAATTTATAATGCGAGGTTAACAAAAATCCTACAACATTTTTGTTGTTGTTGAGGTATAATGTATATAGGGTACACGCAAAAATCTTAAGTCATAGGTTAATAAGTTTTTATTTCTATATATGTAATAACCACCCAAGATCAAGATACAGGACATTTCCAGAATCACGAGCCTCCTTCATGCCCTTTCGCAGTCAATATTCTACCCATAAGCTGGAAGTGGCGGCAAACACCTGTAATCCCAGTACTTAGAAGACTGAGACAGGAGAATTGCAGATTCAAGGACAGCCTCAGCAATTTAACAAGACTTCCAGAAAACTTGCAAGCCCCTGTTTCAAATTAAAAAAATTTAAAATGGGCTGGGGGTGTAGTTCATAATTAGAATGCTCCTGGGTTCAATCCCCAATACCACACATACACAAAAATAATTCTACCCAGAGATAATAACTATTATGATTTATTTCTGTCACCACAAGTTAGTTGTACTTATTTTTTTTTTTTTTGCGGTACCGGGGATTGAACCCAGGGGCGTTCTACCTCCACGCTACACCCCAGGCCCTATTTTTTATACTTTATTTTGAAACCAGGTCTCACGAAGTTGCAGAGGGCCTCACTAAGTAGAGAGAGAGAGAGAGAGAGAGAGAGAGAGAGAGAGAGAAAAACAGGAAGAGAGAGAGAGAGAGAGCTGAGGCTGGCCGCGAACCCGTATCCTCCGGTCTCCGCCTCCCAAAGTACTGGGATTACAAGCGTGTG
>PVJS01002543.1:0-83477 GCA_004027185.1 Glis glis
CAGGTAGTTCCGGAAGTGGCCTCAGAAGGGCTGTGATAGGTAGTTACCTCCTTCCGTACTCACAGACGACAGGAGTCTCTACCTATAATAGATCCCAGGAGAGCGTGGTGCCACACCCTACTCATTGCAAACTTCCTGTACTGCCTCTACTATAAAAGAGAGTTGTGCTTTCTAATAAACGAGTTCATGCCAGACATGGCTTCCGGTCCGGAGGAGGGAAGGTCCAGGTCGTCGGTGCTCATCCCCCTGTCCAGTCCGCATCAGTCTTGGGCTGGACCCAAGAATAACCCAACAATCTGCCAGTGACTTATGGGGATGAACATTGTTTAATTAAATACTGAATATGAGTCTGAGGTAGCAGGAGCAGTGTAAGACGATTCCCATCTCAATTACTTGAAAGACTGTGGAGTGAATTAAACAACATAGGCAATTTTTTTTAAATATAAAGTTTCAGAGATCAATTTGGACTTTAAAGAATGACTTCTGGAACATTCAGTTAGAGATACACACACCCACCAAGTATATATTGTTGAACGCTTGTGAAGATCAGAAGTCACCCAGGGGATTTAGTTTCCATCAGAATAAAGGCCAGGGAGGCCCTACTTGGTAGGATGTCTGTTGTGCATTCTATTATTAGTCAGTGCACTTTGGAATGGTCTGATTTCCAGCTACCTTAATACAAGAAGCACCCTACCTTCAGTAAGAACATTGCACGGCAACTCTCCTATTTAGATGGTCTGATAAACTGAGCAGACCAGCTTGTCTTTTTTTAGTACTTTTTTTGGTGCATTGTAATCTCACATCATTATAAAATTCAGTTATAGGAATATGCATGCACACAACACTTAATGAGCGGAGCCCATGGGGCTAGATTCTTCTCATGCTGTAATTCCATCAGTTTGCTCCCCTGAGTGACCAAGACTGGACTTGAAATGTCACCATTTTCTGGCCTTGTTTCAGCCTTTTAAACCCTCTCTGAAAGTTTTAAACCCTCTCTGAAAGTTGTATTATTTCCCCCAACTATTTTACCATTAACATATTACTTAGAATCCCCTCTTTGGCAGATATCCACTTATTTCTGGTACATAGGATTGCTCAGGAAATTTGTATACTTCTGAGGAAAAGTTCCAGAAGTCAGTAGCCAGCATGGATTTTGTCTCTCAGAGGAGAGGTAGCATAATTCAGATTTGGATGAACAGGAGGTGGTAAAAATCATGAGAAAACTTTCAAAACATGGAAACAAGCTTGAAAAAATGAACCCAAAATCCATAAAATCAGAAACTGCTCTGTAAAAGACCGGACCATTTTTATGTTTAAGTTGCACAAAAATATATTGAATATTGTAATCATTATGTTCCCATTTATCTAAAATATCTAATTGCTTAGCAACGCTTCTCCTTTTTCATAATTAGATCACCCATGGGTTGTGTGCCTTCATGTGTGGGAGAGAGAAAAAAGGAAGAAAGAAAAAGAGATTCTTTCATTATTATTTGGCAATTATGTTCCTATATTTTTAATCTAGTTCACATAAGATAATTTAAAAAGTTCCATTATAAATATTAATTTCTTTACCAGAATGACTATATATATATATATATATATATATATATGTCAAAAAAGTAAGAAAAGATTTTGATTTTTATTAGCATTACTTAACAATTTTCATAGTAATATTGTCAAATATTTTTCATTATGTATCTCATTATACTTTATGATATAGCCCATGGTGCCGAATAATTCTTCTTTTGGTTCCAAGATAGAAAGGGAATAAGTTATTATCAGTATTTTCTATGCAGTGGAGCAAGGAAGCCTCCTTTTAAAAACAATTATATAATTTGGATGGGTTATCATATTCACCTGCCAATACCATAAAATACTACATATGCAGGGCAAACTTTTTTTTTGTACTGGGGATTGAACTTAGAGGCATTCTACCTCTGAGCTACACCCCCCAACCCTTTTAACCCTTTTTAATTTTTATTTTGAAACAGGATCTACCTAGGTTGCTGAGAATCTCGCTATTGCTGAGGCTGGTCTGAAACCTGCGATCCTCCTGTCTCAGACTTCCAAGGACTGATATTACAAGCATGGGCCACTATACCCAGCTAAGGCTAGGGAAACTTATCAGATGAGAAAAGAAATCCCAAGAAAGGGGCATATAGATATTATGCAAATAGAGATGAGGGTCAGGGAGTTTCAGCACATGTGGTAAAGAGGAGAGTCCAGTCTCCTATGGAAGAAACCTGTGAGCTGGGCGTGGTGGCGCACGCTTGTAATCCCAGTACTTTGGGAGGCGAAGACCAGAGGATCCGGGTTTGCGGCCAGCCTCAGCTCTCTAGTTCTCTCTCTCCCTCTCTCTCTCTCTCTCTCTCTCTCTCTCTTTAGTGAGGCCCTCCGCAACTTCGTGAGACCCGGTTTCAAAATAAAGTATAAAAAATAGGGCCGGGGCATAGCGCGGAGGTAGAACGCCCCTGCGTTCAATCCCCGGTACCTCAAAAAAAAAAAAAAAGAAAAAAAAAAAAGAAACCTGTGTGCTTTGGGACTCAACAAATCTGAATTCTAGTCCTGGCTTTCCCATATTCTGTTTGTATGACCTCACAAACCAACTTAATTTTCTTGAATCTACACAAATCAATTATGTCTGAATTTACATGTGTGGAGCTCAAGTATTAGTATACTTTTGTTAAAAAGATGTCTGGATAATTTTAATATGTAGCCAGGTTTGAGAACCCTTGGCATATAGTCTTAATTAACTTAAACTTTATATTTAGGACTCAATCTAACTTAGGGCTAGTATACAATGCTCACTTTAGACCTCTGTGCACATTTGTCTAGTACTTGGAAAGCATGAGAGATAGTGAATTTTAGGTAGAATTTGAGTATCCAGGTTTCTGTGTTCCTGCATTTTTCTCTCTATATCACATGATATATCTATTGGTCAGCCCATATATTAAATATATATTCATTTACATATTCTAATAATAAATTTTAATATTAACCTATATATGTGTTTACTTATTTATATATTTATGATATATAAAAAATAAATAATATAAATTTATATACAGAGACCCCTACATTTATGATGGGTTTGCCTCCTGATAAACTGATTTTAAGTTGAAAATATTGTCAGTAGAAAATACATTTAATACACCTAGCCTATCAAACATCAGACATAACACATTACAGTACACTGTTGTGTAGCAATTTTTAACCTTTGTGATTGTATGGTTGACTGGAAGCTGTAGGTCACTGTCACCTGCATCACAAGGGAGTATTGTATTGCATCTCACTAACCTGGGAAAAAAATCAACATTCAAAATTCAAAGTTGAGTTTTTAATAAATACGCATCACTTTTACACCAGTTTAAAGTTGAAAAATCATAATTTAAACAATCACATGTTGGGAATTGTGCATGTGTACAGATAACTATATGTATATGCATATATGTGTGTGTGTGTGTGTGTGTGTACATGTATGAGGAATTGTGAAGGATGGTTAAGCAGACAAGGCTGTCCTTGCATCTAATGCTGTATGCAGAAGACCCATGAGCATGCACAGGAACCCTAATAAGGATGGACTGAAATGCCAATTCTTCTTGCCTCTGGGCTATCAAGGTTTCCTGTGGAAACTGAGTGCCTTTGTCATGGAGCTGAACACAAGCATACACAGGGCCCAAGGTCATAGAAACTGAAGAAAGATCCAGAAGAAAGGTAGTGTAGTTGCAGGTGCCACTGCAGCCTCATGTCTGTAAGATCAATCAGTACATCAGCTGCAAGTTAAGCCATCAGCAATAGACAAACGTGGGGTCCCAGAATACAGGAAGATTCTACGTTTTTTTCCTCCTGTCTGCATTCTACAGTCTGTACCTCTCATGTAGAGAGCCTTAGTCCCTTTATGAAGGACATCAACATGATTAAGTCAGGGGCAACAGAATATGCTTCCTTTTGATTAAATCGAAACTAACTGACAAAAGATTTATTCTGCTGTCCCCCAAGACAGCGTCTATACTAATGTTTGATGAATTAACAGGGAGTAGATGTATGTATGCTACATAATGACTGCTTCCTCTGCCTGAAAACTTCAACCAGACACTCTTCCTGGCTGTCGACTCTAACTGGAGAAAGATAGAAAGGAATTATAAGAAACACATTTCAACCTAGCCAAGTCGACATGCCACAAAGTCATTACAGAGCGATTTCATGAATTAATAGCAGTGTCTTAAACTCTTTGATTGTGAGGGGGACCTCAGATTTAGATCCTTAGTGACTCAAGAAATTTCTGGACATCAAAGTATCTAGAGTGCTCAGCTGCTGTTCACAAGCCTTGTTTCGAATTTGTGAGTGCTACTCTTCTCAAGAGAGACACCTCACAAAGCCCCATCCCTCTCCTATCCCTTGCTTTCCTGTCCATTCTTTTTTTGGTGTTTTTGTGTCTTTCAGGTTTTGTAGATCTAATTAATAGAAGTATATGATCCAAAATGACCTTTTGAGTGAGTCTTAGTTTAGTTCTATTTTATGCTTTTGTAACTAGAATAAAGACATCAGAATGTTATTGATTTGTTAGAATATTTATACAGGCATCCCAGAATGCCTGCAATGTGCTTAACACCACTGATATGAGAAGTGTGGCATTTTTTTTTTTAAATATGGTCAATTTGCTTGTGGGATTGGATTGATTGTGCAATGATCCATTCAAATGCTTCCTCACTGACCTGCAAAGAATCAGCCCAGTTAGTCAGGTAGGGATGCCTGCTGCTCTCACTAATCACTGTAAATGAATCCACATTCCATTTAAAATAGTCATAAAGGGAGGATTCCGTGAAAAAGGCAGACATCCAAAAGCTGTTTGGAAGGAAACTATTCTTCTTGTCCAGTTTACATGGTAGCTTGGATTGCAATTACAACTGGCTAATAAATCTGATAAATAATAATAAACTATATAAATAATAAATAATAAATGCAATAAAGATAGAGCTCCTTAAATGTCCTCTGAATGGACCAACCCTAATGAAATTTATGAAATGACATTTTATTTTCCTCTAATGCCCCACATCTGCCCTTTAGACAAATATTGGCAGAAAAATTATAGTAATACCAAATATTCTGGTAGATAGTACCAATTATCTTCTTTCATTTTCTCTCTTTTCCAAACAGTTTTGATTCTAATATGGATATGTTCCATCTCAGCTTTAGCACATTTAACACTTCATGTCCAAAAGAATCTGTTGCAAAGTGGACAAGATACGTACCTGGATTAAATTAATAAAATGAGATTTTAATGATGAAATTTAAAGTAAAATTATTAAATGAAGAATCTGTAGCCTGAATACACTTAAACTTTGCTAGGCTAGGACTCTAGGATTGCCTAAAACTTATTAAATTGTTCCAAATATTCAATTTTTGATAGCAGGTATTTATCTTTGGATATAGCAGACCTGGCAGTGATACAGGAAAGGCATTAAAAGATTCATTAAATATTTACTTGAATTTGGTCCCCTTGTTGTGTGATCTGATCTAATTCAATTTCAAACTCACCAATTCACATCTCTACGCTTCTTCTATTGAAATTCTCTTTTCCCTTTTTGCCTACTTCATTGCATTTTTGTTAGATTAAAAACCAAATTACAGCAATACCTTGGGAAAAAAAATCTATGGATATTACATTACCTGGTATTTTAGTTAATTGATGTCACATTTAAATCGTTTTTACATTATAAACAGGGAGGTGCATAACATCTTTAAAGAATGTATACAAATAAAGTACATGATTTAATTCACTCATTGTATACTTGTTAGGTCTTGTACAATCAATAAGAATATCTTACTGATTATTATCTTTAAGGAAAATTTATAAACTTGAAGCAGTGTAAGTTTCCCAAATAGAACCTGCCGAACTGTACATTTTTAAAAAATTCAACTTGCTGAGACCTATGTGCAGTGTGACACAAACAGGTTGGCACCTAGTTTCTTATGACAGCCTGCTGTATTTAGATTATATGTAATTTTCATTTCTACCCTAAAAAGGTCATACATTTTAAAAGAATGAAAATAATCATAACCTCAAAGCCAGACAAAATGCCCCTTTGTAGATGTTAACATGGCCATGTAACTTCATCCCTTTTCTTTTTTGCCGTAGGAAAGTTATACAAAAATAAAAATTAAAGGTCTAAATCCACAAGGATATGGAAATAGGATGGGGAATGAGGGTCATTAGCTGCTAAGAGTTTCAACAAATTTCATCAAGACAGAATAAAATGGAGGATATGAGATAAATCAAAGCAGAAGTTGCCTCGATGATCATGTGCACAAGCGTTGGAGCTAGAGGAACAGGCAGCCAGCCCAACAGGCACCTGGGCAAGCTCTGCAGTGCCAGGTGCCAAGCGGGTGAGCAGGAGACCTGCAGCTGACAGGTGGGGGATTAATTGAATGTCTAGATATGAAGCAGGTGACCCTTAAACAATCCTTTTCTTCGCCCATGTGTGCATCCACAAGCAAACTGGGAACAAAATCTCCCTTCAACAAGCCCTAGGATCTCCACCATCTTTTTTTTTTCTTTTAAGGAGCTTTGTTTTGAACACACATGCACTCACACACATTCACATTTGCACATCAGCAGACACACACTCCTCACATGTACACACTCAATTAGAAAAAAAACCCAGATATTTTAGGAAATCATGCAGGGAAAAAAAGTAGAAATTAAGAGAGAAAAACAAACTTTGCTTGCCCTGGAGAAACAGAAATGATTTGAGGGAATTTAATTTTAAAATGATGCTAATAAATATATGTGTCCAGACAAAAATAATATAATCCTATGGGAAAGGAACAATCTAGAGCTATGGGAAACTTAACCTATGATGTCCAAAATGACAGTAAATGCGACGAGTCTAGGTAAAGTTGATATAAATACTCGGCAGCTGCGGTGGAAGTATAAGTGAAGAATTCATTATTTCAGTAGGAGGTTTATAGCTACTATATAAATGATTAAAGCAGTAGATAACACATTATTGACTTTAAAGGTATGAGAATAACTACCAAGAAAAACAGCTACCTCATCGTGGAGAAATCTGAAGCTGGAAAATGGCTTTTCCTTAGAAGCCATTTTATACTATTCCATATTTTAAACAAGCTCAGTATATTGTTTCTGTTTCTAAAACAAAAGTCATATCCCAAACTTAATAACATATCCTTAGAAGTGTTTATATATACCACATTTTAGGTTTCTGAGACATGAAGTAATTGAAACAATGACTGATCTCTATAGAACATCAAATTTATGTTTTTTTACCTTTCTGTTAATTTTAATACCATTGAGTCATTGTCTTAAATTCAAAATAATATTACCAAGTCAGGTTATAAAGATTTTATTAATGGACCATCACACACAAAAAATATTATTATCAAGTTGTTTAATTCACCCTATTTCTTTTTTCCATTAGCATCCCTTACAAAGCTTAAGACATATCTGTTACTGTTACGCTGATGTGAAGTATAAAAAGAGAGGGTGACATTGATGGTTCATGATTTCTCTATGTTCAGGGACATAGGGAGAAATACTACTACACTACATACCAGAGTAAAATAAATGAAACTACATACAGTTCTGGATATATTCTACTACATAAGGGAATATGTTTTATAGTCAGGAAAAGAGTACATTATTCACTCATTTTCAGGAAGCAAAGAAGACAACTGACAAATTTTGTTCCCTACAAGCAAGGACATATCTGACTGGGATAAGAGCTTCTAAATCCAGCCCTAGTTGAAATTATTTTCCTTAGAAAATGATATTTCAAAAAAGGTTTTGTATACTGTTATTTTGCTTTACCACTTTGCTATTACATTTTAAAATATATTGATGGGAAGCATTTTTTGACAGCTAACATTAGTCAATAAAAGCAAAGAAGATATAAAGGAGAAAAATTACATTTTCAAAAGGAAATGACATTATGTTCATCAGAAATGTAGTTTCAGTTTTTTATTTAAAAATTATTTTAAAAAATACATAGCAGTGCTATGTGAATGTCCTTGCTATAGGTGTCTGCATGAAAGCAAACTGAATTGGGTAAAAAATGCAAAAGGGCAGATAAAAAAGTACCTGTGACTGTCAATTGGCTCCCAGTCCAGTAGGAAACCCAAGCAGATTCTCAATGGCCAGCTTATGTTGTGTGAATTCATATCCACAAATGCTTGCTAAGAGATCACTATATGCTAGACATTGAGTCTGGTCCCGTAAGGTACCTGAAGATCACCAATGATCACGTCCATGTGTCTTCCTTCTCATCTCTTTCACAAAGAGATGTCTGCTAGAATAATTAAACATGCTCCAGTTCTCCCGTCTTCAAACAAGCATGATCAAACAAGAGATGAAACAAACAAATGAACAGGCACCACTCTCTCTGCTCTTCTTCATTTTACAGAGATAGAGTTGGTGTGGTATCGTTCCCTCCCTTCTTTACAAAGTGAAACTTGCCAAATTTTTTTCTACACATAGCCTTTGTGTTCTCATCTCCTACCTTCTACTCTTTATTCAATCAACCATAGTCTCCCTTTGGCCCCAGTCATGATGAACACAAGTATTCTCGTTAAGACCACCAGTTAAGTACATGTTGCTGAATCCATTGGACATATGTTGGTCTTAACTTTATTTCTCAAAAGTACCTCAAATACTTCTCATTTTATACTTCCTAATTTTTTGTCTTCCATGACACAGTATTCTTCTTTTTCTCTGAAGTTTGTTTCTTAGTCTCTTATACATCATTGCTATCTATAAGACATTGAATAATGGAATTTACAAGGCTTATTTCTGAGATTCTCTCTTCTTTTTGCACTTTTTTCCCTATTATATATTTTCTATATCTATAAGGCAGATAACTCAGTGTTGATAATATATAAATTATTATTCTCCATACAACCGTCAAAACAGTCACATTCATAGTCTGCTAAAATATTCCACCCAGACCTTTCAAGAATACTTCCAAAGAAAGGTTTCCCCAACTGAATTTATGCTTTCTCCCATGTCTTTTCTCCTCCTCTCTGTCCATCTTTGAAAGTGACACCAACATTCATCCAATAGCCCAATCCCCAAAACTAACTCCTTGAAACTTCTTGTTCTCTCTTTACTTCCACACAATTCATATCAAAGACCTTTTTATTTTATCTCATAAGAGTACAGTAGCCCTCTTTTATCCACAGCTTCACTTTCTGAGATTTCAATTACCCACACATGACTGTGGTCTAGAAATATTAAGTAGAAAATTCTCTAAATAAATAATTCATAAGTTTTATATTATGCACTGTTGTGAGTAGTGTAATAAAATTTTGTGCCTTCCCCCTCTGTCCTGCCCATGATGTCAATCACATTTTTGTCCAGCATATCCTTGGTGTATACTCTACTTGCCTGTTACTTAGTAACCCTCTTGTTTATCAGATCAACTGTCATAGTATTGTAGTGCTTGTATATTGAATGCAGTATTGTCTATGGTTTTGAGTATCTATTGGGGTTGCAAAATATCTTGCAAAATATCTTGGTCTTGCAAAATATCTCCCATGTATATTATGTCCCTTTCTCTTCCTTTTCATTGAGATCATTTTATGTGTGGTAATAACCATATTTCTGGTCTCTTCTTATCCAATTATATCTTATTAAAATTTATTATCCATTTCATAGCCAGAGGAGGCATATATATTTGAAAATGGTATTGTTAATCTTTTGCTTAAAACTCTTGAGTTGTTTCCCAAACTCTTATACAAAGCCTAATACTTCACTCTGTGAATCTTAGTATGGTGGGGAGCTTAAAGCTTCCCAAGTTTTGTCATCTCTCTTGCTTTAATCATTCAATAAGTAATTATTGAATTCTTGATACATAAAAGGCATTGTGCTATGCATCAAAAATATAGCTGAAAATGTCAGGTAGCTTGAAAAAGCCCTTGTGAAATTTATGTTCTCGGATGACAGTATGGTGGTAGTGTTGGTGGCAGCTTTGTAATTCCGATAAAGGACACTGATATAGAAAATAAAATCACTTTCCTTGTTCCCATGAGACATCAGCTCCAAATATAACTGTGACTTCTCAGACTAACAAAAATGGACTAAACCATAAAATGTCACTTCTCCTTAGTCCTAGACAAGGTGCACTTAAGTGGCCCAGATGGATCCTCCATTTTCCTGGGACCAGTTTGGCTTTTACACCATAGGATACACTTCTTAATCAGTTTGAGGTTGCTTCAAGCTCATCTCCCCATACCTTTGCAAAATTCCTAGAAAAAGACAGCAAGCAAGCAACATAATTTTAAAGAGTGGGCATTGAAGTCCCGTTTAGAAATAATGTAGGTGTGCCCTATAAATACAATAGTGTTTAAGATTATTTTCCCAGTTTCACTCCAACTCTGGCCCATAATATCCACTATTTTTCTTGCATTTGAATCATATTAGAGATTGTTCTTGGCAGAAATGATGTGGTGTGAAGGCAGATAAAGTATCTATCTATCATTTATCTATCTATCATCTCTATCTATCTATCTATCTATCTATCATCTCTCATCTATCATCTATCTGCTATAGTTTAAATGTAGCATGTCCCCCAAAGGCCCATGTGTTAAGGCTTGGTTGACAGCCTGTGGTGTTATTGGGAGGGGGTGGAACTCTTAGGGTATGGGACATGATGGAAGGAAATTAGGTCATTGTGGGCCTGCCCTTGAAGGAGATATTGAATCCCAGGCCCCTTCATGTCTCTTTGATTTCTGGCTACCATGAGGTGAACAGACCTCCTCCATCACATGCTCCCACTATGACTTACTGTACCACTACAGGCCCAAAGCAATAGGGCCAAATGACCATGGACTGAAACCTCTGAAAGTATAAGCCTAATAAAGATTTTCCTTCATTAAGTTGGTCTTCATGGGTATTTTGCCATACTGGTGGAAATCTGAACAATACAACTTTCTTTCTTTCTTTCTTTCTTTCTTTCTTTCTTTCTTTCTTTCTTCTTTTGAGAAAGAGAAGATAAATATTACATAAATATATAATAAAAATGGAAGAAGAATCATAATCAACATGGAGGCAAGACACATGGAAAATTGAGAGAAATAAAAAGTTGATATAACTGGATAGAGATGAAGCGATTTTGTTAGAAAGAAAAATAGGCATGAACTCAGGGAACAGATCATAATTATTCTGAGCAGCACATAAGGAAATATGGATTTTATTCAAAAGGCAATTAAGAGGCTTATAGATTTTTTGGAAAGAGGGTGAAATAAGATAAAATCAAGAAAACTGTTTAAAACTCAGAAAATTAATATTTATACTAGGAAGTGAATTGGATACTTTATATTAAAAACTTCTTAATTCCATTAGGGTATACTAGAGGTAGAATTTCATATTAGAAGATGGTTTTTGTCAGTAAATGGTGTTAAATTCTGAGCCCTAATCAAATAAAATAAGAACAGAAAAGTTAAAAAGAGGAAAGAAGATAATTTTCTGAATAGAAAAAGTGTAAATAATATAGGATCCTGTTGGGCTACTTTTATCATAATTTCTAACTTTTTACCATTGGCTCCAAGAGTCTTCCTTTCCCTAGCAAATCTTGAAATAATCTTCTCGGTTTTATTAACTTCATTTTCCTTCTCATTTTCTGTGTTGTCCTCTGATAGGCTCTCTCTCTCTCTCCCTCTCCCTCTCCCTCTCCCTCTCCCTCTCCTTCTCTTTTGTTTTTTTTTTTTTTTTTGCTGTTGTTAATGGAGATTGAACCTAGGGGTGATCTAACTCTGAGCTATACCCAGTCCTATTTTCTTGTATTTTATTTTGAAACATGGTCTCACTGAATTACTGCATAATGGCCTTGAATCTATGATCTTCCTGTCTCCGCCTTCCAAGTGCTGGGATTACAAGTATGCACCACCACACCAGGCCTTTGATAGTCTTTCTTGCTGCTGAACAATTAGTTTTCATTATAATTATTGTTCTTTTTAGATTATTTATCTTTTATCTCAAGCTACTATTTCATATTTTATCTTGTCTTGGTTTTCTATAGTTACATTAAGTTTTTCATGTGTGTGTATGTGTGTGTGTGTGTGTGTGTGTGTGCATGCGTGCATACACATGTGAATTTGGCTTTGGATGCCTAAGCTTACTAAAATGGAAATTTTTTCATTTCATTCACCCTCAGCCATTATTTCTTCAAATATCACTTCTACCCAATTTGTTCTATTGTCTCTTTAGGAGACTCAAATTACATATTTGTTGGAATTTCTTTCTCTTTCATATAGTTTTAATCTCTGTATATTCATATTTTTATCTCTACATCTCTTTGCCTCATTCACTATAACTTTTTAATACAAATGTCCAGGTCACTAACTTCCTTAATTGTGACATATCTAAAGTTTCAACTTACTCATATATATTTGTTTATTATTTATATATTTATGTTATTTTATCATATTATTTATATATTATTTATATAAAAATTATATATATTATAAATTATTTTTCAATTCAAAAACTTCTCATTTAGTTTATTATCAAAACTGTGAGATGCATTGGTTAATTTCTTGTTCATTTATTATACTTTTATTTTCTCTTTTATTGCTTTTAGTATATAAAATTCACCTTTTATACTCCATAATTCTAATATTCAGATTTCTGGGGGGTCTATGTCTTTTGTATTGTTGGTTGTTTTATTAATGACATCTTTGTATGGTAGCACATTTTCCAGTCCTGTGTTTTCACTTTAAGATTTCTAGAAGCTTGTCTTTATTTAAAGTTTTGACCTGTTAATGTGCCATACAGTCCTCTTGATTATCTCAATTTACCTGACTATTTTCACCTCTATCTTTTCTATCAGAAACTTGCATCCCAGTGAAAGACTTTACGTGCAATTCCTTAAGTGAACTATAAACTGTTAAAGCCTTTGGCCATACCATTGTCTGTACTGCAAAGGCAAAATGTTTCTCCCTGTTTCTGGCCTACTGCCCTACTCATAATTAAGCTTTTGATGCACTAGGCTCTTTGGGAAAGATAAATTTTCTGAATTTCCTCCAACAGCACTGGTTTTCTCCTTTCTTTATGTAAAAAGCAAGCCACGAAGACTTCAACTGTATCTTTGTCAGACTGCATGGTAGCTAGTTATCTATTAGTTGGTCTTCCACACTCTTACATCCTAATGGAAAGTCTCTACTTCACAACCACAATACAGTGCCTTGCATGTGGCAGATAGTCAATACGAAAGATTCCCTTTTAGTACAAAACTTATATGGAATCTTTTGCAATTATATTTTACACTAAAAGCTAACCTTTTTTTTTGCGGTATCGGGGATTGAACGCAGGGGCGTTCTACATCCGCGCTACACCCCCAGCCCTGTTTTTTATCCTTTATTTTGAAACTGGGTCTCACAAAGTTGCAGAGGCCTCACTAAGTAGAGAGAGAGAGACAGGGAGAGAGAGAGAGAGAGAGCACTGAGGCTGGCCACGAACCTGGATCCTCCGGTCTCTGCCTCCCAAAATACTGGGATTACAAGCTTGTGCCACCACGCCTAGCTAAAAGCTAACCTTTTAAATGTCTGTTAAGGACAATTAGATAGAGGGGTGTATTAATTAAATTTGAATCTATTTAGTAGTTTAACACAAAATTCTCTAGTTCCCCCCACCCTGAAAAGTCACAAATGGCTTTTCAATGATAGGATCTAAGGTGCTGAGGGTCAACACTAAGGACCATAGTCCTTCCATTCTGTTATGGTTTAGGTCTGGAATGTACCCCCAAAAACTCATGTGATGAAAGAATGGTCCCCAATAAAGCAAGGGTCAGAGGTGGGACATGGCTGGAGGAAGTGTTTAATGGGGGGCGTGGCCTTGAGCACCATATCTGTTCCTGGCCCCTTCCTTTCTCTTTCTCTTTCCTGGCTGCCATGAGCTGAGTAGTGTTTCCTCTGCCACCACAATGTGTCTGCCTTGGAGCTGGATAGCCATGGACTGAACCTCTGAAACTCTGAGTCACATAAAACTTTCCTCCTCTAAGTTGCTTTTATCAGGTATTCTGGCTATAGTAATGTGAAAACTAAGACACCATCTATGCCCAAAAAAGTTAAATACAGAAGAGTATTCTTTAAAAGGTCTACTTACAATGTGCGTTCTTAGCCTACAACTTGAAACATAGATCTTAGGAGGGTTCCCATCATTGTGAGAACTGATAAAAGAAATCACTATGTCTAAATTATTTGTACAAACTATGATTTATCCTGAATACCTGCTTCACTTCTGGGAGGCTGAAATTTTTGTATGTGCCAATCCGAAGCTACCTATGTAATCTGACCTAGCAAAAATCCCATGCGTTGAGTCATTTATGAGCTTCCCCAGTTAGAACTATTTCACAAATATTGTCATAACTCATTGTTGGGGGAAGTAAGTATGTCTTAGGTGATTCCACTGGGAGAGAAACATCAGAAACATGTGCCTGGTTTCTCCAGCACACCCTCACCCAAATATTTATTTTCTCCTTGGTACTTTTTTTTTAAAATTTGTTTACCCCAACCATTAAGAGTCATGAGTAAGACAATATGTTGAGTTCACCTAGTGAAAGACCTGGGGCTGATCTTAGAAACCCCTAATACACCTTCACTCCTCAATACTTTTCTTTTTATCCCCATCTAAAGCCACCTTACATCTCCTATCTTCCTTTCTACTTCCTTTTTTCTTTCTTCACTTTATAGAAGACAGAATCTGCTAACTACATGCTTCCTGGAACTTGATTCATTTTCATATTCAATCAAATATTCACCTTTGAAAATTCACTGGTTCATTCAATAAACAATTTTACAGGCATTTCCTACATGCTGCGCTCTCTGCAACAAGCTCAGTTAGACACAGAGTGCCTATTCAATCATCTAAACCTTACATTCAAATGAGGAAAACACATTTGTAATAAGGCAATTACTTTGTTCTGGCTATATACTGCATAATGACAAGCCACCCCAAAAGCTGTTGACTTGAGGCAACAATTTTATCTTGCTTATATTTTTTAGGTCAGAAATTTAGGAGGAGCTCAGCTGGGCAATTTGTGTCTGGTTCATGTGGTGTCAGCTGCAGCAGCGTGGCTGGAGGATCCTCTTCCACAGAGGTTTCTTCATTCATGTGGTTGGCATCTCATTGTCCCTTGGCTTCTCTCTCTCTCCACCTGGTATCTCACTTTGAATGTTTCCACCATATGGCTTAGGTTTATTACCACATGCCAAACCCAGGGCAATCGCAATTCTTACCTAGATGCCCGTGTCCAAATGGCAGGAATCACCAGCTGCCAGACACCTTTTAAGGGTTATTCTCATAACAGGTATAGTGTGAATTATAATTCTGTCATATTCTATTAGTCAAGTCAATATTAAAGCCTGTCCAGATTACAGGGTAGACATATTCTACCTCTTTAAGGGATATGGCAAGTCATAGTGCAGAAGAGCTTATGGAATGGGAGATATTACGGTAGGCACTGTGGAAAATATCAACTACCACATACGGCATAGTGGAACCATTACTATACATATTGAAATATGATGGTCCATCAGAGAACAAAATAATGAAATTTAGTAGTTTTCTTGGTCGTGGTAAATTGAATTTGAAGGAACAAGTTTATCCTTAATGGTAAAGATAAAAAAGGTGAGTATGTCCCAGTCTGAGAAAGCAATAAAATAAGACTCAAGTGAGAGTGAGCATTATACTTTCAAAAATTTAAACAATTTCTAGAACTGTCTTTGGTTGGAGAGTAGGTCTCAGTGATATGGGAGGCAACAGTGTATCTCGGGGGGGTTCTATGAGCTCCTAGCATAGGGGTCTGGAGCCTGGTTCCATAAAGGGCCACAGAATAAATATTTTAAGTTTTACTGGTCAAGAGACAAGAACAAGGGTATTGTGCACATGATTACATAACTATTTAAAGTGTAACCACTTAAAACATGTGAACATAATTCTTGGCTTCTAGAGTTTACTAAAACAAGTGGCAGGCTGGATATGGCCCAGAGGCCATGGTTGTATATCACTTGCAGTAGAGGCTTTGAACTTTAGTCTATAGGTAACCATAAAAAAATTAATTCAGAAGAAAAATAGGCAGATGTGAATTTTGAAATGATCAATCTGATATCACCTTAGCAGTGGAGGCAAAACTAGTGACAGTAAGTAGATTCTACTAGATAGAAAGTTGTTGGAGCGATCTTAGTGGATATAATGATCAACTGAACTACACAAGTACAATGAACAGGACTTTGCATCTCCTTAGGAATGCCCTGAGCAGAAGTGTGGAGAAAGACGGGTCCATCAAGGATAACTTGCTAGTTTTTTCCTTATGAAATTGGGTGTTGCTTATAAATTTAGTGATGATTCAACTTTAGGAAACAAAGGAGGAGATGATGAGTTATGTTTTACATATAAACAGTTTAACCTGCCTGTGAATAAGCAAATATGGAGAGATGTTTTATGCAGTTGTTTGCTAGTGTGTGTTTGTGTTTCAGGTAGACTTCCTGTTTGGTGATAAAGATATGGGAGTCATTAGCCTATTAAAAATAATTGAAACCACAGAAATGCAAATGGGAAATTAAAGAGTCCATGTTCTTCCTGCAATATCATTGAACATTTATGTTTGTATTTCAGAATTGCTTAATTTGGAATGTCCCTTTGGAGAGTACTTGCAGTCTCCCTTCCCCTCCATCAAAGCAGCTTTATTCTTTAATGACACTGATTCTTAGATTTTTAATTTGTTATACTGATTTAGATAAACCTGCCTTTTAGTGACTGATTTACACTCTTCATTTAACATTATGCACTTAGAATTTGATTAGTTGCCTGTTATCTTAAAGATACATATGCTAGATAGTATTGGCAGAGGACTTCATTTTGGTTTCCGTATCTTTAATCTTTGGCTTTCTTAAAAGATATCTTAGCTAAATGGCTTGAATCATGATATACAATTAGTTTCAGATTACAAAGAATTATATCCATCTACGTTCTAAAAAATTGTAATATGCTCTATGGCACTGAAACTAGCAAAAGACTATATTTATGGTAGCACTTTCTCAAACAGACAAGTGTAAAGGGTACATCACTTGCCCGATAAAAACACATCCTAGCTCCTCACCATGTCAAATTCCACAAGGTCCAGTATCCCTAGGGAGCTGTAGTGTGTAACTATAAAATTAAATTCTTGTATACATTCATTTTGACAATGAATACTGACCTAGCAATTTCTGTTTGCCTTGCCACATCTTCATGAATAATTCAGAGGGTCAAGCTTATATTCTATATTGTTGCTGCTTGTTTGGTTTGCTTGATTTTAGCAACATTTTGTAATGTGATCCTCACATCATCCTTGAAAAAAGCTACACAATAAATATAAATCCACAGTATAGAAGATATGAATGATTCACTAACATGTATAGAGTCTGGCTATGTTTACTTTTCCCCTCAGTTTCCAATATTGTACAAATTGATAACCACAGGTCAGTGATACCTTTCCTGGTATCACTATTCCTCCTGTTTAGATAAATGATCTGGGCTTTAAAGATGGAGATCTGGATTCATAAGGAAGAAAATGAGCCAAATGCCAAATATAGGAAATAAACTTTTCTCAGTTTCCAAAGTGTAATTTTTATAGAAAAACACAACTTTCCATTACAAATTGCCATCTTTTTGGGCAGCATTTGGACCAGTCATTTTCATTAAAAATCGTTGAGTGGAGGACCACATAATATTAGAACCATTATTCAGTGCAATGCAAACCAGATTTGACTTGTCTTTCTCATTGAAACTAAATAGACATTTAAAAGAATTGAACTAATTTAACAATTATTTTAGGATGTTCTGAGAAAGTATTTCATTTCTTGATTTTCATAATCAGGTAAAAGATACATAGGTCCAAACTAGCAAAAATAATTTTTTATAATATTAGGCATATTGGTTTATTAAATTTCTGTTAATAGGAACTATTTAGGTATAAGATTATCAAGGAATATGTAATGTAAGGAACAAAGTTTCAACATCCTATTTATATTTAATTATTCTCATTTAGTTAGATTTCACCAATATCAACATTTGTCACTTTCTCCTTGGAACTTGGCTAGTTGATATTTATTATCTCTCTTCTATCTAGTAGGAACAATATAACTAGCTTTTACTAATGAAATGCTCCTCTGGGATAAGGAGATTAAAAGCAAATCTGCATTCTCTTCTCTTTTTAAAAACCAATTAATTATTTTAATAGGCAAATTAAATTTGCATATAGTTACCATACATAATGTGCTGTTTTGAAGTATGTATACATCGTAGAACAGTTAAATTGAGGTAATTACCCTGAGCATTACTTTACATACTTAGTTTTTGTGGTGAAAGTACTTAAAATCTACTCAGTGATTTTCAAGAATGCAAAATATTCTTATTAACTCTAATCACCATGTTGTACAATTGATCACTTGAACTATTCCTCCTGTTTAGTTGATATTTTGTAACACTTGACCAACATCTCCTTAACCTCTACTCTCTACCCCTGTAATTATTGTTCTATTCCCCACTTCTGTGAATTCAACTTTTTAGATTGGTTCCACATACTAGTGAGAGCATGCAGTATTTTTCTTGCTGTACCTGACATATTTTACTTAATGTAATGTCCTCCAGGTTCAACCATGTTGTCACAAATGACAAGATTTCCTTCTTTTGTAAAACTAAGTATTACTCTATGGAGTATATATACCACATTTGTGTCATGAATTCATCTGGTTTTGTTTTTCAGTGATGGGAACTGAACCCAGGCCTGCTGCATGCTAAGCACACACTCTACCACTGAGCCACACCCCCAGCCTTTAATTCATCTATTGATGGGCGCTTAGGTTGATTCCACAGCTAGGCCATTGTGAACAGTGCTGCACTCAACACAGGAGTCCAGCTGTCTCTTCAACACACTGAATTCATTTCCTTTGGCTATATACCCAGTAATGGGATTGCTGGATTATGCAGAAAATCTATTTTTAGGCTTTTGAGGAACCTCCATACTGTTTTCCATAATGACTGTATTGATTTACTTTTCTACCAACACTCTTTTAAGGTTTTCTATTGTCTACATCCTCAACAACACTTATCTCTCTTCATTTTGATAATAAACAGGTATGAGGTGAAATCTCATTGTGGTTTTTATTTATATTTATGTGATGATTAGTAATGGCGAGCATTTTTTCATACACCAGTTGGCCATTTATGTGTTTTCTTTTGAGAAATGTTTATTTAGGTCCTTTGCTTACTTTTTAATTGGGCTACTTTTGCTATTGAGTTGTTTGAGTTCCTCATATAATTTAGATATTAACTTTTTTCATATCTATGGTTTACAAGTATTTTTCCCCTTTGATAGGTTGTCTCCTCACTCTGTCGATTGTTTCCTGGGTGCTAGCCTTATGACCTGGGCTTTCGTAGTTAACTTGGCCCTGAGTCTGTGGGAGCTGGCTTAGAGCTGGGGCAGGCTTGGAGGCTGGAGCTGTGGGATTTGGCCTTATACTAGGAAGAACCTGAAAGCTCAATCCATATGCATTGACCAGGAGTCTGGGACTGTGGGACCTGCCTGGCCTGGGTGTTACTGAGGTAGGCTCAGTGTTGGAGTTGGAGTCAAGGTCTGAGGCTCACCCTCCTCTCCTTCCCCTAGAAGGAGACCTCTTCTAACACTGTGTTGCCTAGGTTTAAGGGAGATATGGCATGGGAAATGTCAAACTGTCCTTCCTCCTCTCTTCAGTGTATACTTTGTTTTCTCTCTGCTACACCCAGACACTGTACTCTCTCACCTGGTTCAGATAGCTTTTTTGAAAGTATTTTCAAGAGTGTATTCTTATTCAAATTGATGTTTCTATGAGGGGGCCAGTACTCGAAAGTCTTATTCCTTATTCCTAATGATATTTAGTCTCTGCTTTCACTCTTTCCTTAAGCCTAGACATACAGTAGTATGTGAAGGAATAACAGACACCTGAACCCACTACATGAAAATATATTAGTCCTGAATGAGTCTGAATGGCCATAAACAAAGATACGGATTGGTAATTTCAGGTAGGAACTGGATATTAAATCATTGATGATATCCTTTACTTACTTGTTAATTCATAAACAATTCAATAAATATCCACTGAATCTCTCCTATTTTTAAGGTTTAGAAAATAGTGAATAATCACTATGGCTTCTTTCTATTCTAATGAAATATAACTCACAATTTTGCCATGTGGTGTCAAGGAATAGGGAAAAATAGAAAGAAGGTCTAGATTCAAGTTTAAATAAAACTTGAGTCATGGGATCTGGGACACATTGACAATATTTTATTTCACAAGTAATACAACAGCAATTTTGATGCTGAAAAAATAATCATGTATTTAGAAATGAAATATGATTCATTCGTGAAGGTAGTTTGCTGAGTGCATTCAGCCCTGTGGGTTGGAAGGCTATGGAAAAACTCATTCAAACCACTAATCCAGTTTTGATAAAAAGGAAAATTGGGTGAAATCAAGAAGGAGAACACTCTATTTTATTTTAATTTGGTAAATGGCATCATTAATGAGTTGATTAATTTTATTCAAGAATATTAAATCTGAAGGATTTTCACAAGTGAGTTGTATGTGTCCAAGTCTTCAATAGAAACTTTGCAATTTTGGACTGTATGACAGAGAATAAAAGTAGTTAACAAAGGATTTTAGGCAGTTATATACATCAGCAGTACATATCTGGAACAATGTTATGGGCTGTCTTCATAGTTGTGTGCAAAATCAGTAGACAATTGCCACTTTAATTATGGTAAGCAAAACTTGAGCAATAATGAGAAACTGCTTTACATATTTGAACCTGGTTCAGAACCTAGTCACTGATTCCACCTGGTTTCTCTTACAGCCCATGTCTCTGTCAGTTCATCAGGCTAGAATCTGTGATATCCTGTGACACAGGATTAAATGGGGTAATTCATGTGGAAATACTCTCAAAGTCGTAGACCGCATATTCGTTTTTGTGCTGCATTATTTATGAGCAAGTGCGATGTTTCAGACCAAACAAGCTGGACAGTAGGTTGCTTGTTATTTTGCTGGAACTGGGAATGACTCCCTGCCTAAAATTATCTCAAACAAATTGCCATAGGAGTCTATAATTTGGGGTTACAGATTACCTGCCAAGGGAAAACAAGTATTCAATTTGCAAATCCTCTCAGGAAAGCTAATGCACTAAGTTTCCGGTCATTTTCATATTAGAATAAAATAGCACCATTTTCCTTTCCTGTATACCATAAGAAATTGAAGAAGTGGGGAGGTTGTAGGATGAAACTGAGTAAGTATGTAGCAGATACACTTCTTTACAGAGGGAAAAAGTAGACAAATGTCCTCAGGGAACAGGAAGAAATTGGAGTGAATGAGCTCAGGTCAGTGAGTCAAGAGAATCCCGTGTGCACCTTGGCTTTGCCATTGACTATTTTTATAACTTTGGACATCTATTTTTTATTCTGGGGGCACATATATTAATAGCAATATTGCAAAAGTTTGAAATTTTTAAGTAGTTTAGAAGATATAAGAACCTTCTAGAGAGCATTTTTCTGTGAAAAGGATATGATCAAAAGTAGATTTAAGTCATTTTATTCTAAACTTAGCATTTTGTATTTACTAGGGCTAATAGTATACAAATGTTCATTTTATTTCAATTTTATTATTCATTATAAATTTTGAAGTCAAATTTAGACCTGGCTGGTTATTAACCTTTTATTGGTTTTTATTAAACATAATCAAATATTAATTTTTAAAAATTGTATTTTCTAGGCAATTATATTTCAACAAAAAGGATTCAAATATACCTTAGGTTTTTTTTTTTTTTTTTTTGCGGTACCGGGGATTGAATGCAGGGGCATTCTACCTCCGTGCTACGCCCCCGGCCCTATTTTTTATGCTTTATTTTGAAACTGGGTCTCATGAAGTTGCGGAGGGCCTCACTAAGTAGAGAGAGAGAGAGACTGGAAGAGAGAGAGAGAGAGAGAGAGAGAGAGCTGAGGCTGGCCGCGAACCCGGATCCTCCGGTCTCTGCCTCCCAAAGTACTGGGATTACAAGTGTGCGCCACCATGCCCGGCTTCAAATATACTTTAGTAAACACAGGTTTCATAACTAAATGCAAAAGAATAAGAAACATATAGCTTAGGTGACTTTAAGAAGAATTAATAGAAGCATCATAGGCAAAAGACATTTTTGTTGGAATATATTGTAAATAGCTTATGATGTGGATGACACTAGATTTATTGTGGTTAACTGATGCCTTTCAGACTGCTACAAAAAAATTTTAGGGGATATCTTCTCTGTGTATCAATGAAGTAATTGATTAGATTTACTATTAACTATCCATCTGTCCAAATTATCTATTATAACTCCAAGGTTTAGTGCACTGCTGAAAGTCAATGGCCTGACAGAGGCAGAAGGCTAGCATAATTGATTGGAAAATAAAATGTAGAATTAAGACAGAAATTTATGTTCTAAAGCTATTCTTTCAGAAGAAACTCAGCTTTGCTTGACATGTCATACTTCTTCAAGCCTCCTCCATGAGCTCTGGTGCTCAGCTCTTTCTTATGTTTCAGTGTCTCCTGTCTTGCCCTCTTAGATTATAAGGCAAGGATCAAGTAGTCGCATTGAGTAATTCCACCTTTTGTTTTTGCATTGCCTACTACTATGTTCACTCAACCCACAATGTTTTGAGCTACATTTTTTTCCAGTTTTATGGAGGTATCGTTGACAAATAAAATTGTGTTTATATGCATGTACTTTTTTTGTTTGTTTTCATTTGCCTGAATTTCTTTAACCCTCTGTGAATATACCTGGTAGGCCTAAAGACTCCTTTTTGGAAATAGGTGTATAACAGTATGCATTCAGCACCACGGGAAAAGACAGCTCCTGTGCGTCTCCACCAATGCTTTCTTGCATCTACTTCACACAGTTCGACAGCTGGCCATGTATTCAATTCTACTGGTTAATCTTTCAAAGTTTTTTAGCTTGATAGACCATTTTTAGGAGTTTGAATCTGCTCATCATGATTGAGTTTCTGTTCATCTGCTTATATCCCAGTGAGTCAGAACCTGCTTGGAGCCTAACTCTGTTTAAGATAGCTAGTGCCATTTTCATTCACCCATTGTAATGACAAGAAACAGGATCTATAGGTAATATTTTGAATGCATGTCAAGTGGACCCTAAATAGGGCATGTACATTTGAGTCAAATAATAACAATAATAATAACTATTATTTATTAAATTATTGCCTAAAAATTACAATCAATACATTTAGTATATCTACCATTTACTTCACACAGTAATTTTGAAATTCTTATTTTAAATGAGGAGACTGAGCTACAGGAAAGTTAAATAACTTGACCAAACCATCTAGTAATCTCATGGTACTGGCAAAAAAAATAGTTTAGATTAATCATAATGACTAATTTTGATTGCAACATTTATGATCTGTCTTTAAGTAAATAGATATACATAGATGAGAACTATAGACATGGATGCAAATTGAATGCAGACACCTATAGATATAGATATTAATATATAATTTTCATCACGGAAGTAATTCTTCCTTAATGTGAAAAAAATATAAAATAAGAATGATCTAAAAGAAAAAGCAGAGGGCACTTTGGCAGTAGCAGAATAAAGACTTCTAAAAATTCACTTTTATAAAGAAAAACTGACTACACTAACAAAATCTGTCACAATCAAATTTTTATAGAACTCTAATAAATTACTAACTGCTTAAAACTATCTGATGAGTATTTATTTTCTTAATAGCTGGATTGCTTATAAGAACAGCTACCTTTGTAACATTTAACTCATTCTAATCCTATTACTGTTTTCAGTAACCAGTGTTTCAGTAACCTTGAAAACCAAAAAACTCATGAGTAGAGAATCTATGAAAAGTAGCAGTCCAGCAAAAACCAGAGAAGGTAGAAGGGGATTGGTCCTCCTCAGAAATCTAGTTGCCAGCAATCTTTTACTATGTGAGCTGATTAACAGGTAGTTGGAAAGCTCAGTTCCCAGAGCTTATCATTCATTACTTGATCTGAGGCAGAATGTACCCTCTGTGAGCAGCCCTGCCCTGTGAGCATATGCCAGAAACAACCAGGCACAATAGCTTAAAATTACAGCTGCCTGAGATGATGACACCCATTACGTCTACCAAAGGCTTACCAAAAAATCGAAAGAAAAATCCATGGAATGAGATTCTCATAAAAGACTTTGCAGAACTCTGACATACTCTTGGGAATGTATAAGGTGACATACTTTTTCAGAACTGTGTACATGCCCTGAAAAAACAAAAGAAGTTCCAAGTTTCTCACCTATTGCTGACTTTAAGTCTCTGCACAAGTAGAAAGTGAAGACTAAGAGAAATTTGTTGCCTGGTGAAGGTACCACAACACATACACACACACACACACACACACACACACACACACACACACACAACACACACACACACACACACACGTTCAGAAAATTATCCAGTATTTAAGGAATATCTTTCCAATTAGTAGATTATCAAAAAAATACCCAAGTAGAGATTTCAGTGGCTGCACAGAAGAGATAATAAAACTTCAGACTTTACTTCACAAGAGTCACCGGAAAAACAATAAGAAAAACAGCAAATAGCTAAAGTGATAACAATATCAAAATTCAAAAATTTGAGTGGAACCACAACAGACCCCATATACCAGAAATGTTCTTGAGGAAAAGGAACAAAGCCGTAGGGATTGAACTTGTTTATTTCAAAATAGTACAAAGTTACATGTTATTAAAACAGTGTGATATTGCCATAAAACTAGACATATAGACCATTGTGACAGCAGAGAGCCCAGAAATAAACCTACATATGCACGTTCAATTAATCTTCAAGAAGCATTCTAAGATTTCACTATGGGGAAAGAATCTTTTGTTGTCTTTTCAACAAATGGCATAGGGAAAACTGGGTATCCATATGCAATGGAATGAAATTGAACCCTTCTTTTACACCTACCAAAAAGTCAACTTGAAGTAGATTAAAGGCTTAAATGTATTAAAGGTATTCCTGAAACTATAAAACTCCTAGAAGAAAACATGAATAAAAAAAACTCCTAGAAGAAAACATGAATAAAAAATCTCCTTTACAATGCTTTCCTATGCTTTACACTAAAAGCATAGGAAACAACAGCAGATATAAAACAAAACTAGCAAAAATAATCAACTAGAAAGCTTTTGCATAGTCAAAGAAATAAAAGACTAAAAAGGCAATCTATGGAATGAGAGAAAATATCAGATAAACCATTTATCTGATAAGGGATTAATATCCAAAATACATAAAAATTTCCTGCAATTCATTAGCAAAACAAATGAATGAAACAATAACAACAATAAGATACAACTGGCCCAATTAAAAAAACGGGCAAAAGACTTGAATAAACACTTTTTCTAAAGAATTCATGTAAATGTCCATCAAGTATAGGAAAAAATGTTCCACATCATTAACCATTAGGAAAATGCAGATCAACACCACTTAGATATCACTGCATGCCGACTGAGATAGATGTCCAACCGAAAGAGAAACAAAATAGGTAAGTGTTTCTAAGATATGGAGAAATGAGAACACTTAGGCATTCTTGGCGGAAATGTAGACTGGTAAAGCCACTATAAAAGACAGTATGAAGGTGCCTCAAAAATTTAAAAATAGAACTACCAGCATCACTCATAAGGAAGAGTTTTCCCATGCATCAGTATATTTTTTAGCTGTACATTAAAGTGTATTTGCAATTCTTACTCTCATTTTTTTATAATCAGGTATTTCTCCTAAAAATATTTTAAACATATTTTCCTTTCTTTAAATTTAGATCACCTTCTCTGTAGTCCCAGGGCCTATTAAGGGCCTGGCAGATAATCAATGTTTTGAAGACACTGGATAGAATGAAAACAAAGTACCTTCATCTTAGCTTGTGTTAACTCACTGATAACCTGGGATGGGTTACATTATCCTGCTCAGCCTCGGTTTTCACATCTTCAAAATGCAGCTTGCGGTAAATATTTTTTAGTAGATTTTCTGTTTAGTTGAAATGAGATGAGAGTGCATCTATATTCTGAATTCTGATTCTTTCGTCTATTGTATTTCTACCATATATCCAGATATCAATATTTTGTGGCTAAATCATCTTGCTAATTTTTTCATTTATATTACTACACTTAGTTATTTTTAATTATTCCTAAACTCATAATATGCTTAGGATGCATAAGATATGATTATAAGCACTTTATAAATTTTAACAAACTTAATCTATTTAATTACCAGATGTGTTGGCTCTATTATTTCTATTTTATAAATGAGAAAATTAAGTCAAAGATTACTTTCCTGGATTTATACCATGATTTAGGAAGCCTGGATTTAAACCTATTCATGTGTTTAAACACCACACGATGCCTGCCTCTTGGCAATTGTGTGTGTGTGTGTGTGTGTGTGTGTGTGTGTGTGTGTGTGTGTATGTGTGTGTGTAGACAACTATAGAGAGATGTATATATGTACATATACTATATATGTATAGATATGTATATAACTGTGCGTGTGTGTGTATGAGCCCATACAAAAATCTCCAGGATTGTCAACAAATGATTTTCTAAAATGTTAAAATAAATGAGGAATACAAGGTTGGTATATATATTTTTTTCTTATTAGTACATTGTAATCATACATCGTGATGAAGTTCAGGGTGATAGAAGCATACATGCACATAGCACTTGTTGAGTCCACCCCCAGTACCCACCTCACTCCCTCCCCCTCCCAACTTCCCATGTACTACACTGTGACTCGCATTAATAAATTCGTGTATGTACATCATGCATTGAGGTGTTTCCCTCTTCAAGTCTTCGTCTCCCCTCCCACCTCCCTCTGGTCCCCTCTCTCACTCCACTAAGGTTTCACCTTTGTCTGGAATCTCTCCTCTGTCTCAATTCCCTCCTAACTTCCACAAATGAGGAAAATCATCCGACCTTTCACTTTTGTGACTGACTAATCTCACTTAGCATAATATTCTCCAGTTCCATCCGTTTCCCTCTAAATGACAGAATTTTGTTCTTCTTCATGGATGAGTAGAATTCCATTGTGTGTATATCCCATAATTTTGTAATCCATCCATCTGTTGATGGACACATATTCTGGTTCTATAGTTTGGCAATTATGAATTATGCTACAATAAACCTAGATATGCATGCATGAAACCTGTCCCCAAAAGATGTTGCCCAGCCCGACTATAGACCACTAGAGGTCCTGGGCTACTTCTCAAACCATAACATGTATTTAAGTTCTCTGGGGTCTTGTTAAAATGACGATCCTGTTTCAGCAGTTCAGAGTAGCCTAAATATCTGCATTCTAACTACTTTTTAAGGTGCTGTCACTGCCATTGGTGGGTGGGGTGGACTTTGAGAGGCAAAGTTAGAAATCCCTGGAGGGCAAAGGCAGAAGGCACAGGGATAGTGATGGTGTTTGGGGATGATTCTGGTCAAGAGCATGTAGAATGACTTGTTCAAAGAGGTTGAGAGGCCGGAGAAATCTGAACACCTCTTCATCTTTTTCTTTCTCTGTTACAGTTCTTATTTCACAGTGCCTTGCAGTAGCATTACTCTAAGCTTTGCAAGTTTTATTTAATATAATACAGGAAAATAAAATTCTTACCTACGCCCAAACTAATTTTCACAATTAATTTGCAGGTATCTTGAATTAGACTATTAATTATACATCTTAGTATCATGCAGGGCAAACCAAATTCTCATACTCTTGGTTAAAAAATATCAGTATTGAAAGCTCAGGTTTAGAGTAATTTGAATTCTACTAAGATGGTAGGCAGGAGAAGAAGAAATATGGTATGCGAGGACTCAGAGAATCAAGTGAACATTCAGTTTGCATAATTGTGTGTGGGAGAGTTGAAAGGACCTGGCCAAGACCACTCTCAGCAGTTTTAGGAACCACTTCATGTTCCCAAGCATATCATTTTTGGATAGCTGTCAGCTGTCTGAAAAAGGATACCCTGAGAAACGGAACTGATGACAGAACAGGGACACATCTGGAAGGTGGGTCGCTGGGTGAGATGCCTCCCCGTGGCATCCCAGGGTTTCAGGAAATGCAGTGCCTGAAGGCCTCTCACTGTTTCCCAAGGCATAGGACTCATAATTAGAGTGGGAGCATTTGTAGTTACCACTTTGCAAACTTGAGTACCACCTAGGTTATAAAGTTCAAACAATAGTTCTCTCATGATTAGTGTGCAGCAGGCATGGGGGAGGGTGTGGGAAGTGAGAGAGAAAGAAGGGAGACACAGTCCCCAACATCAATGTGCTCATTGTCTAGAGGGGATGACAAATCGATTCTGCAGGGTAACTGCTATGATGGAGGAGCTTCCAGTGACGAGGGGAGCACATGCTGGGAGTGTCCTTCTGCCTGTATTAGTTGAAGAAAAGAACAACTTGTAGAAAGCAATGAGAACTTGCCTCCTCCAAATATACTCCAATAACCTGATAAGAAAGCACCTGCTTTGGAGTGTAGGTGGGAATGGTGCTTTCTTACTGGCTGAAATCAGTAACCGGGACATTGTTGGTTAAAATCTGGCCTGCCTGGGGTGTAATGTTGAGAACCCTTGGGCTAATCTTATTTAAAATAGCATATGAATGACTTAATAAGAATCAGACATTGTATTAAACTGGATAATGCCTGTTTCATCAATTAAAACAATGTCCCAACCACACACATGAATTTATTGTTTTATCAATTAATAAATTATTTCATAATTTCTGTGGGCATATCAACCTATCATCAAGGTTCTACACATGTTTAAGACTCAGTTGAACACAAGCGTGGTGGCACATG
The DNA here is from genome assembly GCA_004027185.1 of Glis glis. Lineage (NCBI taxonomy): Eukaryota > Metazoa > Chordata > Mammalia > Rodentia > Gliridae > Glis > Glis glis. The sequence goes on from PVJS01002543.1 coordinate 28,881, forward strand.
CCTATAATCCCAGTCCTTGGGATGCTGAGACAGGAGGGAAACTTGGGAAGGGAAACTTGAGCACAGGGAAACTTGGCAAGACCCTATTTTGAAATAAAAATAAATAGGGCCGTGGATGTAATTGAGAGGTAGAATGCCCTTGGTTTCAATCCCTTAGTAGCTTAAAATCTAAAAATAAATAAATAAATAAATAAATAAATCTCACTTCAAGTTAAAGCTTGTCACCACAAGCCTAAATTTAGTAATTTGAAGACGATGACATATTTATGACAAAAAATTAAACCACTAAAAAATTAAACTGCCTAACACGCCAACCTTCCCTGTTAAATGCTAAAAGTCATATTTCTTTGTCCAACTCATCATAAAAAAATCACCAGGCTGTCGCCAACTTTTGAGGCTGCAGAGAAGCAAAACTGAGACCAAGAAAGGGGGAGGGACTTGGTAAAGGTCACACTGCTAATGGGCAGCCATGACATTTAGAATTTGTTTTGCTGCTCCAGTGAGTTTCTTTTTGAGAAAACGAGTTTTTGCAGAAGCCAAACAAATAGCCTGGTGTGTAGAGATTTCACCAATGGGGGAAACAGCTTCAGAGAGGATAGCCAGGGGAGGCTGTGAGAGAAGATGCGCCCGGTAGAGGTCAGGTATAAGGAATCCTTTGGCCACCGGTGCAGTAGCAGAACACAGTGCTGAGAAGGGCAGACGATGCTGAGGCTGATTAACTCTGAATCCCAGTTCAGCTTCTAACTAGCGATGTGACCTTCACCTGTGTACAGTCATGCACCACATAACATGATGTTTCGGTCCACACCTGACAGTATATAAAATGATGCTCCGTATGATGACAGTGGAGCTGAAAATTTCCTATTGCTTCCTGATGCTATGGCCATTGCAACATCCTCGTGCAGTACACCACAGTACTCAGGTGTTTATGGTGATGCTGATATAAACAAAACTACTATACTGCCAGTCATATAAAAGTCTAATCCATACAATTATGTACAGCACCTAATACCTGATAGAGATAATAAGTGACTATCGTACCGGTTTATGCATTTACTCTACTATATGTTATCATCATTTTAGAGTGTACTCCTGTTTATTCATAAAAAGCTTTTATTGTAAAACAGTGTGTCTGGTTACCTTGGCAACAGCAGCCTCCTACCTCATATATTTACTGCAGCACACTAATGATTGACCTCTACCATCTAGGGTTTTATAAGTAAATTCCGTGATGTTTGCACAGTGATGAGGTTGCCCAATGACACAGTTCTCAGAATATTCCCATCCTTAAGCAACATTTGACAGTATTTAAACTGTGTCTTGGATACTGCATCTGAGAAATGCAGGGAAATAATAACCTATGTCAAAAATCACAGGGCAGGTTAAATACGGCCAAGCATTTTAGAGGGAGTGGATAGCGTACTGTCATCCATGAGTTGTGATAACTCTTATTGATCATGACAGTGGCCTCTAGAAGGATTGTGCCTGTCCTTAGCTTTATGCTGTGGTGCAGAATTAGGGATCGTTGATGAGGAGAGCTTAAATGATGACCTAAAAGACTTACTCTCCACCATATAAATTTGGAGTCCTGAGTGGAGGGATGAAGTGGTGAAGTTCTTCTGTGTCACTGGAAAATCAATTGTATAGACATGAGTGGGTTCAGTCATGCAATCAGATTAAAGGAGAAACATTTAAAAATCTCCCCTTTACTGCTGAAGGTGACAGAATCTGCCACCCCAAAATATGCCACTTTGGCCGACAGATGATTTTGAGCCAAAGGAATTTGAAAATTTAAATTTGTTTTGTTTTTGTGATACTGGGGATTGAAGCCAGGGGCATTCTATCCCCGAGCTACATTCCTAGCCCATTTTGTATTTTTTTTAATTTTGAAACAGGGTTTCCCTAGGTTTTTAAGAGTCTCGCTCCATTGCTGAGGCTGTCCTCAAACCTGTGATCCTCCAGTCTCAGCCTCCCAAGTATGGTATTACAGGCGTGCACCATCATGCCCGGCAAATTTAAATTTATTTTAAAACTTAGAAATTGTGTATTTGGGGAATTTTTAACTAGTATTTTCAGATGGTGATTAACCATGGGTAACTGATACCATGGAAACTGAAATCATGGCTAAGACGGCACTACTATACATAATACTGAGAAAATAAAGAAGGATGTGTCTATCAATCACACAAGGAGAAGTAATTTATCCTCTAAGGGGGAATCATGTTCAAGGGCACATTGGAATTTTTAAAAAATCAATATATGCCCTTTGCTGGTTATTGCATTAACAATGTAATCGGCTCTTCCTGACTCAAAGCTGAGTGTCTGGAGTCTGAGGCAGAAGGCTGGGGAGGCTGTCTTTTGTATGGCTCTCATCACCATGCTCCCTTGAAACAGGGAACCCTGGACTGTACAAACTCTTAGCTCTCTTATGCCAATGGAGTTTTCCCTGGTTTTTCTTAATCATATGAACTATTACCTAAAGCAATTGTTAAAAATAAAATTTGTTAGTGAACTATCAGCTCACATGAATATGAATCTTCAGAGAAAAAACAGAGACTATGACTCTTTACAAATAGAACAAGGCAATTCCTAGGGTCATATCTATGTCTGATTTGCTATCTTGACATTAGTATGAGCACTCATCCAATTGTGGAAGTCACCAAGTCACCATTCAGAGGATATTATAACCACAGCAATATTCTTGGTCCCAGCCTTAGAGGGGACTCATTTGTCAGGCAAGTGAGAATCCCTTATCATTCACAGTTGGAGACATGATTAAAAAATCTTTCCTAGCCGGATGTGGTGGCACATGCCTCTAATCCCAGTACTTGGGAGGCTGAGACAGGAGGATCACAGGTTTGCGGCCAGCCTCAGCTACTTAGTGGGGCTCTCCTCAACTTAGTGAGACCCTGTTTCAAAATAAAGAATAAAAAAATAAGGGCTGAGAGTGTAGCCCAGAGGTAGAATGCCCCTGGGCTCAATCCCCAGTACCGCAAAAAAAAAAAAAAAATCTTTCCTAAAATGACAGGAACGTTCTTTAAAAACTTGACTCAGGAAGGGATGAATACACTAATGGACATAAATAAAGACCGATGAAGCCCTGAAGTTGAAACCTCCAGGAGGAAGAAGAGAACCGATAATCTTAAGACACAACTTGATTTTTAACAACCAAAATTATGTCACTGTCTTGTGCCAGGATCAGCCGGGCTGTCACAAACCAGGACAGTCATCCAGAAGGTGCATACCTGTCCCTCATGCTGCTGCTTTCCTAGGAGCTCACCCAAAATTTGGAAGAGACAATTGGGGATGGGCTTCGCTTTCTGAGCTGCACACCAGCTCTGGTTGCTGATGAACCGCAGGAGCAAAGGACTCTCAGCAGAAGAGTAAGAGATGTCAGCACGGGCAGAGAGCAAGACGAGAGAAGCTCACACCGTGGTTAATCATGCAGAGACATACAGATGGGCTGTTTTCTAGGTGTTGCTCTGTTTTCGTGTTTTGGTTTGTTTTTCTTTATTATCTCCCTCTGTAGCCTAAATTATATTCACGGCACTTGTAATGACATTTCATCTACGACTGTTAAGCTTGGATAGTTAAAGCAAGTATATAGTTCTAATGGGACCTATTTCATAGGCTAGGGCTTCTGTTAAATAGACTCTGTTACATTATATTATTCTCCTGTTCCTTGTCCCCTAAATGTTATTACACAGGAAGGTGGCTGGGGTAGATGATAAAAAAAAAATTAAAAATTTGGACAAAACCATAACAACTTCAAGAAAACATACATGTAAAATGGCTTCATTTGTATTTCTTCTTTTTTCACAAGCAAATGGTTTTATGAATGATATTACTTGTGGCAAAAGTAATGCGGTAAATATCCTTAGCCCTCCTGTGGCTAAAAAGAGGCCAAAGCATACAGAAATAAGATTATCACAACTGTGTCTACTACGTTTTCAATTGTCCTGTGTTACTTCAGTGGCTGGAAGTCAATTTAAAAATTCACCATTGACATGCCACCAACAGAAAGCATATTTTTATTTTTTCTTCAAAAAGTCCAAGCAGATAGCTAGGTATGTTGGTGCATATCTGTAATCCTAGAGCATGGGAGGCTGAGATAGGAGGATCTCAGTTTTGAGGCCAACCTCCACAATTTAGCAAGGCCCTCACCAGCTCAGAGACCCTGTTTCCAAATAAAATAAATTAATAAATAATAAATACTAAATACATAATTAAATACATAAATAAAATAGGGCTGGAGGTGTAGCTCAAGAGGTAGCATATGTCTGGGTTCAATCCTCAATACTACAGGAAAAAAAAAAGTTCAAACATCAAATTATAGAAAGAGAAATAAATGGACAAAGATAACCTTGAAAAATCTTGAAACATGGCTTATATTGAACTATCAAAGATAAATAAGCCATAAAAGTTAATTGGAAATAAAAATAACCTCATACTTCTATCACTGTCTCACAATGGGTACAATACATTCAACATTCTGGGAAAAAGTTATTTTGAGTCTTAAATTTTATTTTTATACTTTTATTGGTGCATTATAGTCTCACCTCATAATGTAGTTCATAATGATAGTGACATGCATTCACACAGCACTTGGTGGGCCTTACCCCGGCTCCCTCCCCACCCTCCCCTCCTTCCCCATACAAGAGAATGAGATTGACATTGGTATTCTTACCTATGGACATAATGTCAATGGAAGTGATTTCTTCAATGATTCTCCCTCATCCCCTCCCCTGCCCCTAGACCACCTCTTGGCTCCACTGGAGATTCTCCTCCATTATCCGAAATCACTCTGGTATCCTGATTACTCCCTAGATTCCACATATGAAAGAAAATAGAAGCCCTCACTTTCTGTGACTGGCTAATCTCACTTAAGGTAATGTTCTGCAGTTCCATCCATTTCCCTGTAAATGATATAATTTTGTTCTTCTTTATGGCTGAGTAGAATTCCATTGTGTGTATATACCATAATTTTGTAAGCCATTTATCTGTTGATGGACATCTAGGTTGGCTCCATAATTTGCCTATTGTGAATTGTTCTGCTAAAAACATGGATATGCATGCATCACTATAATATTCTGTTATCAATCCATATGGAAAGATACCCAGGAGTGATAGAGCTGAAACATATAGTGGATCCACGTCCAATTTTTTGAGGAATCTCCGCACTGATCTCCATAGTGACTGTTCTACTTTGCAATCCTACCAACAGTGTAGAAGAGTTCTTATATCACCACAACCTCACCAGCATTGATTGTTGTTTGACTTCTTGATTGGGGTTAGATGGAATCTCAGTGTAGTTTTGATTTGCATCTCTCTGATTGCTAATGATGTTGAACATTTTTTCATTTATTATTGGCCATTTGTATTTCTTCTTTTGTGAAGTGTCCATTTAGTTCAATTGCCCATTACTTGGTTGGGATTTTTTTTTTGTTAAGTCTTTTAAGTTCTTTATATATTCTAGATATTAGTCTTCTATCAGAGGAATAGCTGGCAAAGATTTTCTCCCATTCTTTAGGTTCTCTCTTTAGAATATTGATGGCTTCCTTTGATGAACAGAAAGATTTTAGTTTAATGCCATCCCATTTATTAATTTTTGCTTTAATTTCCTGAGCTTGGGGGATCTTATTGAGGAAATTTCTACCTTTTATATGTTGGAGTGTTGGACCTATGCTCTCCTCTAGTAGCTTCAAAGTCTCTGGTCCAATTTCCAGGTCTTTGGTCCATCTCAAGTTGACTCTTCTGCAGGGTGACAGGTAGGAATTTAATTTCATTTTTCTATGCATGAATAAACAGTTTTCCCAACACCATTTGTTGAAAAGACTTTCTTTTCTCCATGTGTGTTTGGCACCTTTGTTAAAAATCATTTGGCTATAAGTGTGTGTATTTGTTTATATATCTTCTATTATCTTCCATTGGTCTATGTATCTTTTTTTGTGCCAATACCATGCTGTTTTTATGACTATAGCTCTATAGTATAATTTGAAGTCAGGAATTGTGAAGGCTCCTGCAGTGTTCTTATTGCTGAGAATTGCTTTAGCTATTCTAGGTCTTTTGTTTCTTCATATGAAAGTTAGAACTGATTTTTCTAGGTCTGTGAAGAATGACATTGGTATTTGATAGGGATTGCATTGACTCTGTAGATCACTTTTGGTAGAATGGCCATTTTGCTAATATTTATTCTGCCTATCCAAGAGCATGGGAGAATTTTCCATCTTTAAGATCTACAATTCCTCTCTTTAATGTTTTATAATTTTTCGTTGTAGAGGTCTTTTACCTCTTTGATTAGATTTAATCATAGGTATTTTATTACTTTTGAGGTTAATGTAAATGTAACTGTTTTCTGGATTTCTTTTTCAGTGGATTCATAATTGGCATATAGAAATTACTAAGTATTTTATATTGATTTTGCATCTCACTACTTTCCTGAATTTGTCAATCAGTTCTAGAAGTCTTTGGTTGAATTTTTGGGTCTTCTAAATATAGGATCATGTCATCTATAAATAGAGATAATTTCAGTTCTTCTTTTCCTATTCTAATTCCTTTGTTATTCTTCTCTTGACTTATTGCTCTGCCAAAAGTTTCTAGTACTATATTGAAAAGGAGTGGTGATAATGGGCATCCTTTGGTTGTTCTTGATTTTAAAAGGAATTTCTGCAGGTTTTCCCCATTCAATATGATGTTGACATTTGGTTTATTGTATATTGCCTTAATGATGTTGACGTAAATTCCTTCTATTCCAATTTTCTGCATTGTTTTTATCATGAATAGGTATTGGATTTTGTCAAATGCTTTTTCAACATCTATTGAGATGATCATGTGATTTTTGTCCCTAGTTCTATTTATGTGGTGAATGACATGTATTGATTTGAGTATGTTGAACCAGACTTGTATCCCTGGAATGAAACCAACTTGGTCATGGTGTAGAATTTTCTTCATAAGGTTTTGAATGTGTATCGCTAATATATTGTTTAGAATGTTTGCATCTATGTTCATCAAGGATATTGGTCTATAATTTTCTTTTCTTGAGGGATCTTTATTCAGTTTTGGTATTAAGGTGATACTGACCTCAGAAGAAGTTTGGAAGGATTCCTTTTCTTTCCATTTCACAGAATAATTTGTGAAGAATTGGGTTTAGTTCTTCTGTTAAGGTTGTATAGAATTCCGCTTGGAATCCATCTGGACCTGGGCTTTTCTTTAATGGAAAGCTTTTTATTGCTTTTTCTATCTCTTTGCTTGCTGTTGGTCGGTTTAGGTTTTCTATCTCCTCTTGGTTTGATTTAGGTAGGTTGTATGTGTCTAGAAATCTGTCGATTTTTTCTATGTTTCAAGTTTATTGGAGTATAAATTTTTGAAATAATCTTTGATGATCCTCTGGATTTCCTGCCTGTGATGACTACTTTTTCACTTCTGATTTTAATAATTTAGGTTGATTCTTTCTTTCTTTTGTTTAGGCTGGCTAGGGGTTTATCAATTTTGTTAAACTTTAAAAAAATCACCTTTTTGTTTTCTTGATCTTTTGTATTGTTAATTTTTTCATTCTCTATTTAAATGTTTCTGCTCTGATTTTATTTATCTCCTTCCTTCTTCTGGCTTTGGGAAAAGTCTGCTCCTGGTTTTCGAGGTCTTTGAGGTATGTCATTAAGTTGTTTATATTGTGACTTTCTGTTTTTCTTATGTGGGCATTCAGTGCCATAAATTTTCCTCTTAAAATCACCTTCAAAGCACACTGTAGACTTTTTAGTATGTTGTATCTTTATTTAATTTTAATTATAGAATTTTTTAAATTTCCCCCCTATTTCTTCGATGATCCAGTCCTCATTCAAAAGTGAATCATTTGGTCTCCATGTATATACCTTATTTTGGATTACCTGTTGTTGATTTCTACTTTCATTCCTGTATGATCTGAAAAGATACAAGGAATTATATTACATTTTTTTTTAATTTACTGGTACTTGCTTTGTGGCCCAGAATGTGGTCTCTTTTGGAGAAGGTTCCATGAGTGGCTGAGAAGAATATGTATTCAGTTATTGTTTTGGTTGGAATATTGTGTATATATCTATTAGGTACATTTAGTTTATAGTTTTCTTTAGCTATGAGGAGTCTTTATTCATCTTATGCCTGAAAGATTGATCTAGTGGTGTGAGCAGTGTTGAAGTCTCCCAATATTATTGTATTTGGGTCTATTTGAGACCTAATGTTCCAAAGAGTTTGTTTTATGAAAGTAAGTGCACCCACATTTGGAGCATACATGTTTATTATCAATACATCTTCTTGTTGTATTGTTCCTTTCATTAGTAAGAACTGACTCACTTTGTCTCTTCTGCTAAGTTTTAGCTTAAGGTCTCCTTTGTGGGATATGAGTGTTGCTGCCCCTCCTTGTTTTCAGTCTCCATTTGCATGGTATATCTTTTTCCATCATTTCACCTTTAGCCTATGGATATCATTGCTCATTAGGTGACTTTCTTGCAACCAGCACATAGTTGGATTATGTTCTTTAATCCACATTGCCAGTCTATGCCATTTAATTGGGGAGTTTAGAATTTTGATATTCAATGTTATTATTGAGAGATGATTTCTGTTTCCTGTTATTATAAATTATGTTTTCTGTTTGCTATAGTGTTATTTCTCCTTTGCTTAGTTGTCTATCTGGTGGAATTCGCCCCTCCTTTTGTTCTGGTATTTATTTATTTATTTTTCTTTGTGCTTTATTTCATTAAGTATTTTCTCTAGTGCTGGCTTAGTAGTCTGCTTTTCATTTCTTCTTGCCTTGTAAGGTTTCAATTTCTCTGTCTATTTTGAATGGTATATTTGCTGAATATAGCAGTCTTGGTTGGAAGTTGTTTTCTTTCAGGGTTTGGAGTACATCAGACTAATCCTTCCTGGCTTTCATGACTTGGGTTGATAAGACTGGACTGATTCTTATTGTTTTGCCACTGAATGTCACCCTTAATTTTGTTCTTGATGCATTTAAGTTTCTTTCCTTGGCCTCTATATTAGCCATTTTGATTATTATGTGGCATGGGAAAGTTCTTCTTTGATCTTGTCTTGTTGGTGTTCTGAATGTCTCCTGTGCATGGATGTTCAACTCCTTTTCTATGTTTGGAAAATTCCCTAATATTATTCGTCTGAACAGGTTTCTAATGCCCTTGGTTTGTGCTTCTAGACCTTCTTCAATACCTATGATCCATAAGTTAGGTAGTTTCATATTATCCATATTTCTTGGATGTTCTGGTCATGTTGTTGTATTGTCTTTTCTATATTGTTGACTGTGTGGTCAGTTTTGAATGCGCTGTATTCCAAGACCGAGATTTTATTTTCCATGTGGTCTAGTCGGTCTAAGGTAGATTCTATTGAGGTCTTTAATTTCTTTATTTTCTTCTTCATTTCACTCAAAGCCTCTTTTTTACTTAGAGTCAATTTCACTATTCATATGTTCTTTCATTTCCTGTCCACTTCTCTGATTTCATTTCTGAGCCCTTTGATCATATTGAAAATCAAAATTCTGAGTTCTCCTTCTTGCATTTTCTGCAGCTCAGTATTGGTGATCTCCCTGGTTAAGTTGTGGGATTTTATTCTTTCCTCATAGTTCTTCATTATCATATTTTCAGAATTCTCAGGTTTGTACTTCTGCTGTCTTGTCATTCTCTTCCTCTTTGTTCAAGAGTCCTGTCTATTTGTTGGCCCTTTAGAATAAGGCCTATGCTGGAGGTATATATTTGCTTCAATGAATCTGTCTCATATAATCAGACTTTTGAGTTTGTCCCCCAGAACTTCTTTAAAGAGATATGGTTCATCATCAGTGCAGGCAAACAGGATGCTCTGATTGGCTGCAGGCCACTGTGCTCTCCAGGCCCAAACTCAATGGGGCCAGAGATTATGATGTTTGATTCAGAGCCCATGTCCTGCTTGGGATTTAATGCCCCACAAACAGTGCCACTTCTCTTCTGTTTGAGAACCTGCTAGACCCTGCAGATTGCTAACCTCTGGCTTCTATAGCCACTGGGCATAAACTCAGCAGGGCCAGAGATTACTATGTTCCAAGGTTGAGGCCTGCTGGCTGAGCTTTGATGGCCCAGGGACACCACTGCTCATCTGCTGACTGTGATCACATGGAGCACTGTCTGCTGGCAGAGAGATTGTTGAGTTCTCAGCCTGTAGCTGTGATCATGTGAACCCTTGCTGGCCCCTGGTCTCTCTGCTTTCAGGGCCTCAGCTATGGCAGAGAGAGATTGTACAGTTCTGTACCTAGGACTTGGGTTACTCAGTTATTTAGCCCCAGGGACACTGCTGCTGTTCTGGGCAGTTGCAATTACATTGGCCTCTTGCCTTGGTACTTGTGGCTCCTAAACACCATCAGGCACAAGTGTATAGCCTTCCAAGCCTGCAGAATGGTTGGATGAATTATTTAACCCCACAGACACCACTGCTGGAAGTCCTATGGTGATTGTTGGAGACCCTGATGGGGCGCTGTGAACTGTGGACTCTAGGTCACACCTGCCTGAGAGTCCCTAGGGACTGTCAATTCATATTTCTGCTATTGCCAACTATAACCCCTGTCCCCACCTCAGCAGGGTTGATTTGTAAACTCATAGACCCCGTGGGTCTATTCATTACTATGCAAGTCTCTGTAGCCACACAGGCTCCCACTGGGATGGTGTGTAAACTCACAGTCTGGATGAGTGCTGCTCAGGTCCCTGTAGGAAGGGACGAGCTCAGCTGTAGCCATGGTAGTTCTCTTGGTGGTTTGGCTGGTTGTTCTGTAGATTCATAGTGGTCTTGTCTAGGTGGGATGGAGCCACTAGGGTCACTGCAGGAAGACCCTGTTGTTTCTTGGCCCATGTTAAGCTATAACTGCAGGAATTCATTGGGTGATTTGCTGGGGTGGCCTGCGGAGTTGCAGTTTTGAGGTATTCAAGTGTGGAGAGAAGAATGTGATTGCTTTTGGTGATGGTTCTCTGCAATAACTGGCTTGAATAACTGGCTTCTTCTTTGGTGGAGTTGGTCTCTGAGAGCCACCAGGTCCCAGTAGCTGCCAGCCCCCACAGGGGTTTGCCAAGATGGAGCCCACCTCTGCTATCCACTCACCAGATGAGATGCATGGGGATCTTTTCAGTGCTCTGCTCTCTGTGCCACCTCCCTTTCCACCATATTTTGACTGTCTTTCTTCTGTTGAGTTCCGACTGCTTTTCTTCTCTTGCCAAGAAGCAGTCATCCCAATGGTTGAGTTCTGAGTCTAGGAGCAACTGAAACACACTGTCTTCCTCTTTCCTCTACTTTTCACTATTTCTTGAATCTTAAATTCTATATCTAGTTAAACAAACAATCATGAAGGGCAAGAAAGACATTAGTAAATATTATCCAAATACTAAGACAAAACCAAGAACAAAACACAGACCTCAAACTTTTTCTCTCAGGAAGGTAGTAAGTGAGGATGTGGTCCTTCAAAATCAAGAAAATAAACCAACAAAGAACATGTTAGGACTACAAATAAGTGAAACAAATACAGAAGCAGATTGAACTGGATTTGTGGCCCCAGCTCTGCAGGAGACCAATGCAGTAATCTGTCCAAATAGCACCAGAAAACTCAGCCCCATTGCCCAAAAAACAGTAATAAAGCAGAGAGGACTAAATGACTATGTGCTTCCATATGTAGATGGTTGACTTAGACTTCTATCAAAGAGGTAAGGCATGCAGTAGTGATAAATAATAGGAATTTCATAAAGAAAATGTGTCAACTACTAATTAGACCTGAAAAAATTCTCAAGAAAAAATGTAAGTCTCATTTATTTAATTTAGCAGGAAACAGTCTTTCACACTCATGGTAATATAAAAAGACTATTGATTTAACCAACATGTGAAACTCATCCAAGGATAGAAAGAGGAGAAAACTCTGTGTGTGTGTGTGTGTGTGTGTGTGTGTGTGTGTGTGTGATTTTGGGATAGACATAAATTTGGGCTTAGATTGGACTTTGTTAGGGTATGACTATCTGATTTAAGCCTTATTCTAAAATTCAACATTATAAATTTTGCATGTTTCAATTTGGCTGAAGCAAAAGTAAGCTAGTTTTTGTTTGTGCATTTATTTGTTTTCAGAAGCTGCTGACTCTGACTATGGTTTTCTAGAGCTGAGACTTTGAGAGAGTCATATGCTATCTCTCATGATGCCCAATGGTGCCAAATAAACTAGAGAGCTTGTGAAGACAAGCAGAAATAGGAGCAAAAAGGTAAAAGCATGGGAATTGCTACCTCGTTGTTTATAATCAGCCATAGTGTCATTTTAGCATGCATGCTACCGATTGTTCATCCCAGATTCTGAAATGTGCACACTTCCCAATTGGTTCTTTTCTTCTCTCTCTGCTACTCCCCAATAATCTTCTATTTCATAAATGACTTTCATAAATGCTCATTTATCTTCATTTAAAACTCTAAGGGTGGTTCTGCTGTATTGTGGAAATAACTTGTTTTTGTATTATTTCCTTTTACTTTGTTTTGAGTATGTTGTTTATTTTCTGAAGACAAATTCCAGAATTTTTGGCAGGGTTTTGTGGTTTGGGATTTTTACCTGGATGTGCTTGTGTTTCAGAGTCACCAGTTTTCCTCCTGGGAAATAAATGGTTCTAGCAGAATTAGGATTAGCCTGTGTTTGAGGCTATTTCAGTCCTTCAGCTGGTTCTTTCAGATTGCATTTTTCTTTCTCCAAGAAATGATAATGTTAAAAAAAAAACTTGACCAGTTGTCTTTATTGAATGTTAAAAACCTAGAGAGATCAAGCTATGATTTACTAACTGGTTTTAATAGACTGATTTTAATGCTTTGTTTTGGGCATCTAGCCTCATGGATTCACTAACTTTATATTTGTTGAACGTGTCACTGTATTAACAATTAATCTGATTTGTTAGAGAAGTATGTGACTCTCCCTGTTGTTAATTCTATTTGAACTACATAAATTTATGAGGATTTAATAGATTGAGGTATTAATGTCTGGTGCACAATCTATTGTAAGAAAATATGATGAACAACCCCATTTGTAAATGAGATTCTGTAGAAAATGTTTAGTCTACTTAAGAGAACAAAAATAACCAATGGCTCTAATGTATTGGCTATCTCTATGCAGATAAATTATGTTACTGATATGGCCAACAGATGCATTAAAAGGATTGCTGCCTGAAAACAGTTCCTGACTTTAAAAGGAAAGTTGTCTTTTATCCATAAAGTCTTTTCCCTTTAGCTGAAAATGATTTTCCTTTCTTTTCCTTGTCTGTTTATTCCTGTATTTTATCTAACACAAATTTATTCACTGTTGAGATTTCAAAGATGAATATGGCATGCTCTTTCCTCAAAGTCTGCATAGTTCATTACAAAATGGATTTGTAAAAAATTGGGTGAGTGTATTTTCTTATAATTGCAATTGTTTAATTAATCAAAATAGTGATAGCTTAAAGGAAAAATGGCATAAGTATTGATAGATAATATAGTATGTTCCAAATGGACAGAACTGTATCTATAAAGGTCAAGGAAATATATATATATTTTTTATGGGAAAATCAGTGATTTGTAGCTTTGCACAATGAAAGAAAGGCTGGTGAAAAGTCCTTGTAATAAATTCCAGGACCTGAAAGTGCAGGCAAAACAAAATGGCAATGAAGATCTGTTGAAGGTCTCATGTAGATGAATAATCTGAATGAATTTTAAGTAGCCAGTTGTGCTGAGTGGCTGCAAACCTGGAGCGGGAAATTAAGACACTAAGTAAATCAGACAAGAGAAATTGAGGACCAAAGGATATAAGAAATTAGATAAGTAACTATGTTGAGAGTATATAAGGCAAAAAAGACTTGTTTACCTGGTGTGTAGGTGCATGTCTGTGTGTATTTGTGTTTGTGTGAATGTACATGCAGAGTACACTATGGGAGAAAGATGACAAAATTGTGAAGTAAACTTTAATTTGTTATTACTATAAATTATAAATCATCTTGATTATTATAAATAATTATAAAGCATTCCAGAATGATGGCACATACTAGGGCAATATCTATCTATTGAATTAATTGTAATGTTCCATTTAGTCATTCAACTAGTATCTCTGATAACTTGTGCATAACAAACATGTGTTGGTTAGGATTCAGACATGCTCCTGAGTGTATAGTCCACAATCTGCGTTTATCACTCAGTACCCAAATGATACATAGAATTCAGTAATACCCAAACTATAGGGATCAGCCCTCAGACCCACTAATTCTTCACATGATTCAACAAGGAGACAGCAGACACACTGTAAGCAATTCACTGTGTGATTGTCTCCCACCTTAGCTGACATAAAATGATCAGAGAAAGCCCTAGAAACCCCAAATGTACTAAATTGCCAAAACAAGAAAACAATGTCTTACTCCCAAAAGGTTTAATTTCCCTCAGAACCATAAAGATGGATGGGCTTTCTGTTTTTTATCACGGCACCTGTTCATTCTGTTCACCAAGCTGCTTAATCATGTGCTCCTGCCAAAAGAATGACAGGCCATATTTTCTAATATGTTTTAATAGTAAAAATTAAAAAATAGTAGATGTGATTTATTGGACATAGCAACTACAATATGGGACATCCCAAATAATCACTGGAGTTATTTTAGGCAAAAATCATCTCTGAAAAGGAGAAATGTTTTGTGTAAATGCAGTCAAATCTTGATCGATGCATTAAAATCCAGGAGGAAGAAATAGTGAATAATAAAAACGCAGCTTTCTTTTTAGCATATGCAAGTATTTGCTGTGTTTAACAACACATTTTTCTTCAGCTTTTATTTTGTTTTGTCTTTTTCCCATTGGATAAGTAAGCAGGCATGTGATCTCTGGACAACTACCTACTGATCCAAAACCACCCTTTAAAATGTTTGAGGGAGGTCAGACTGGCACGAGGAACACTCTTTGGGTTTCATACATTTCACTGTCTGATAGAGCGTTTATTGAATGTGGAGTTTCCCTCAAAGAACATGAGTGGGGCTGTGTAAGAGCTAATGTGGCACAAAAGAGAGAACTCCAGAGGTCACAGGTATGATTTTCATCATAGCAGCAAGCAATTCCCTCTTTAAGAATAGCATTTTAGTTAGATTTAAACAGTGGGGAATAAAGCCAGCCATATTGGTGCATGTTTGTAAGGGAAGCTAAGATAAGAGAGGATCTCAAGTTTGAGGTCAGCCTCTGCAACTTAGCAAGACTCTGTTTCAAAGTTTAAAAAAAAAATAGGGCTGGAGGACGAGCTTAGAGGTAGAGTGCACCTGGGTTCAATCCCCAGTAGCACAGAAAAAAAAAAAGAGTACGGAATAAAGACCCAAATAGGCAGACATTCAGCCAGACTTGTGGGCTCCACTCTAATTGCTTCAACAGAGTTGAAACAAACTTTTATCAAAATACAACCTTGTCTCACTGCCTTGTCAGGTTAATGGTAACTCAGTGGAAAGATTTCATTGTTCTTAAGCACGTAAAATAAAGAAAGTGAAACAAAGACAAAAACTCATTCTTTTGACTCATTGTTCTTGCTATACTACAATACTATGCTTACTATAACTTCCAGGTGATCTTCCTACAAATTAATCATTGTTTGTCTAGTTACTTGACCTCATTAAAATCTTTAAACGCTCTGTTCTTTCAAAATGTTGATAATGCCACGCAGAATGAGCTAGAGGTTAGAAGCAGTTTTGAGTGTTCTTTTATGAGGGGCAGTTAAAAATAAATGTCACGCAAAATCAACATCACGAAATCATTACAAGTTTCAGGTACACTCGGTCCACGCTCCAAATTTACTTATATTACACAGGCAAATATTAGAGTGGCCATTGTTATTTTTGAGTTACTTTTGTCAGATGAAAAAAAGTCAACAAATTAGAACATAACCTGCCACTGTGCTTTATGAATTTCTCAAACTTAACGATAATAACCACCTGATAAATAACACATCATCTTTGGTTATTTTGTAAAGGGTAGTGACTCCCATGAGGTTCATCTGAAAAGTCTCTGCCTCTTTCTACAGGATGAAGCTAAGAGGTAATTAATGTGATGTTTTCCTCTCAGATGATAAAGGGAAAGCTGCCATTTCAGTTATTTCTTTCCCAGGGATTTAATTTGGCCTGTTATTTCAAACAGGGCAGTCAACTAATTCTCAGTGGTTTCCCAGCATGCATGAAAACAATGAGTATCTGAGAAATCTCTGCAACAATGTGGTGAAGAATTTCATTAAGGGTTTTGGCCTCCTAGCTACTCAAATAGGCACATTTATTTTTGTGTTATGTATAATTCCCTACTTAATTTTTGGGCGCAGAAATTAGTTGCTTATTCATAGTTCTTCTAGGAAATTTTATAGGAAAAATACAACAGCAATTTTTGAAAATATGAATCCTGTGTATCCCAACCAAATGCCAAGTGCTCTTTCTCTTTCATGTTTTTTTTTTCTCTTGTACATAGGACTAGGTATAGACAAAAGATTAGAGAGAAATGGGTTGACAGTAATTCCCCTCCAGTTCCCTAAAATGCATTACACCTCATACCTAAAAATGAGATCAGCATTGACCCTATCCTCCAATAGGTAGTGAGTGTCAAGTTCATAAACACTAAACTCCTTCTTAACTGGATACACACAAAGCCTGACTGTGAACTGACCAAGGCTGGAACAAAGCTAGATAAAACCCTAATTGACAGGTGCTATGACACATCATCTCATCTTTCTGAGGCTCATTTTCTCCATCAATAAAATATATATAATTATTATGACTTTATTTCAGCTCTTTTATTCTGTGTCTCTCTATATATGTATATCTATGAATATACATACATATGCATATATAGAGAGATATGCTGCAATTTATATATATACATATATATATATATCTACACATATATAGAGAGATGCTGCAATTTGTCTATATACATATATATATATATATATATATAGAGAGAGAGAGAGAGAGAGAGAGATGCTGTAATTTCAATAACGATGTTTAATGTACATGTTGCATAAGACAGAAGAACTCTAATCTTACCATACTAGAAATCCCCTAAAAATTCCTTGTTTTCTACAAAGTGAAGTTCCTTTTGTACACATCCTATTGCTCTTTATGAGAAGAATAGCCAGCAGTTAGGTAAAATAGTAAGACCCTCATGTTCTTTGGGCCATGTTTCCCAGCGGGCAGGGTTGCTGTGTTGAAATTGTCAGACCTGCCCTACTAGAGGAGTACAGGTTCCTAAAGCCGACCATGGTCTCTGTGTAGCTGGCTGGTTAGTATATTCAGACTGTACATTATGACCTAGTTTCCCCCATAGGTCAGTGTCAAGATTCTGATTCTGGATGAGACAGTAAGATGCGCATACTTTGGCACTGAGCCCCAGGCACATCCTCCAATCCAGTTCAAGCTTGGGAACCTTTCCTTTGAGAGTCTTCATTCAAAGATCTGATGCTCTACCCAAATTTTATTCATTTTTTATTTTCTTCATAAATACTAACCTAACCACAAGGAAGTAGTAACTACTTTGTTCCAACAGCTTCATTATTCTGTTTGATTTTAATAGAATGGGATTTAACATTTCACTCTTTGTAACAAAAATGACTATAGATTAGCCTGGATTCAAAGATCTTCCATAAATTTCCCATAGGAACCATTTCATATACATATGTATACTCTCACTAAACTGGAAATATCACCATTTTGTACATCTACTTTTATTTCTTTCATAGTCCAACTTCATTAGTCTGGAATACCATCTCCGAACTCATTTTTTTTCAAAATTATGTTTTGGAACATTTATTCATTATCCTGGTAAGATAATATCTTGTTGAAATAAGGTCATGTTAAAATTTTTTTAAATCTTATTTAAACTAGTATCACATTTATGTAGTGTGTTAGCCAAATTTCTATAACTATAAAGGTAACTGAGATAATTAACTTATAAAAGGAAAGGTTTATTTTGGCTCACAGTTTTGGAGGTTTCATTCCAGAATTGACTGGCTTTGTTGCTTGGGGCCCGTGGTAGGCAAGCACATCATGACAGAAGCACATGGCCAAGCAAAATATCTCATTTCATAAACAAAAGCAAAAGAGAAAGAAGAAGGGACTGAGGTCCCTTCAAGGGCACTCCCCCAATGACCCAAAGACCTCCCATCCCTAGACTAGGTCCCATCCCTAGACTAGGTCCCATCCCTTAAAAATTCTACCACCTCCCAAAAGTATTATGGGTTAGGGGCCAACCACATGGACTTTTGGGGAATAGTTATCCAAACCAAATCACATAGTAATAACAATAAAAATGATTGTTATATCTAAAATATATTAAATGCTTAGCATGGCCCAAATACTAGGCTAAGCAGTGTGTGTGTGTGTGTGTGTGTGTGTGTCTGTGTGTGTGTGTGTACCAATGCAGACTTTGAAAAAAATATTCAATGATGCTTGTTAAAGTGTGTAAAGGGAGACTTTTCAAGACTATCACAATTGATAGATATAGGAACCACTGCAATGTGGTCTTGCAGTGAGGGAGAGAGATTAGGCTCAAGTCTAAATACAAGGTGGGCAAGTAGAAATTTATAGTCAAAGTGGGGGTTGGGAAGCCACAGATGGAGAATAACTAAGAAAAAAATCACTTAAGGGATAAGGGGAGAGATTCTGGCCAAATGACTTCACAGAGTCCTGCTAAAGACAGGACAGGATGATCAGACATTGCTTGGAGGAGGGTGAAAAATGAGGGAAATGAACTCATACTGAGGCAGGGAAGAGGACCTGGGAACAGAAAGGGTTAAAAGATACCATCTGTATGAAGAACAGAAATAGGGAAGGTTAATAGATACAGGGATAACAGTGAGACTTAATACAAAACTTCAGCCCAAGAGGGATCAAAGGAGAAAGGTTGAGGGAGCAGACAGTGGCACCAGGAAATTAAAAGGGCCCACTGAGCTTTGGAACAGAGATTCAAATTAAGGATTGAAACTGGGAAAAAGGCATTGGGCCCCCAAGACCCAATTCTGACCAATCACTAAAGAGCAGATGAGGGATAATAAGAAGGTATAAAGCTCCCTTCCCAAGAACTTCAACAGTTACTCTCTTTCAGGGACCCCTCCCCACTGTGTGGGGGGAGCTGTTTTTGTCTTCTATCTTTCCTTGACTTAAAATAAATCTTTATACTTCTATACCCATCCTTCTATAGTTGATTTTTAATTTTGCAGACAAGAACTCAATAAGAGGAAAACCTGCTTGTTTGGGGGCAGTAAAGGAGGAATTTGGTTACAATACCCAAGGTGAGTGAGGGTAGGAGGTTCTTGTTAAGTCTACACTGACTTAACAGGGATTGCTAAAACTTACTTCTACAAGAACGTGCATGGATAGGCCTAGGAGAAGTTTCAGAAGCCTGACTAATTTTGCCCAAGGAAAGAATCTTTGTCAACACACACACATACATATGAGTTTATGCACAGATAAACACACATATAGTCACATTTGATATTTATAATACATCTTTGAAGTTTTATATTTTTATTTTGAAAAATTCAAACTTAAATCAAGATATTAAAAGTAAATCATTTTTCTGTTGGCCAACATAAATTAACTGTAAGAAGTATTTTGGTTTTTATCCCAAAGAATTAGGTTTTACTTTATAGACAAATAAGAAGCTTTGAATGCATTTATCACCACACTCCATTTAGTATTTGTCACAATGATGTGCAAAGCCCCATTTGAGGAATCTGAAATGACTAGTGATGTGTGCATGGACCGGAGAGGTAAATATAGCTTTGAGAATATCACTGGGGATAGTGAGGACAGATATAATAAAATAGAATCTGTGTGTTGATGTGTAAAATACTTACCAATGTTTTTCAGTTACTTTGTGAAAGAGATTAGGGAGGCAGTCAGAGTGAACCTTGTATACTACATTAAATGGAGAGAGAGATGGACAGAGAGCTCACTGACTGCTATCTCCAGAGACTAAATGAGCAAACATGCCTATGCATACCCATTGAGAAAAATAGTCCAAGGAAAAACAGGCAAAAACAAAGTATTCACTGATGGTAGTATTTTCTCCTCTGGAATTCTGTGGACAGGATTTTGGTAGAGAAGATAATTCTGGTGTCTTTGGTCAAACATATAGGACACTTTCCATAGGACTATGTGCATATGGAGTGATGAGTGGTTTAAATAGCCACGTTCACAGAGAATTTTAGGGTAATCCTGGCTGGAGAGTCCTGTGAAGCTGGCTTGACAGATTTCCAGGTTGACAGTCTGTGAAGCAATTTTTATTAAATAGCACATTGTCTTTGCTCTTCCTGAAGTAAACTAGCCAAATGAGAGATGGTTTATCAAGATGATTCCTTGACTTCCATTCTTATCTCATTTTTGTTTCCATGGACATTGAACACAGATAATCTCTAAAATATGTCTCAATGGCAAATTTTAAAACTTTTTTGAATTTTACGAATCAGGCAAGCATGAGACAACCACCTCAAACTCTTAATAGACAGACATTCAAAAATAAATTTTCATGATAGACAGAAATATTTCTCTCCTGAGATAGCATCATAATCACAAAAAATAATTTGGGTTTGGCACATTTAAATGTTTAAGGTGAGGTGTCAAACATTTGCTTTTGCATTTAAAGAGTGAACAGAAATATTGGCCCTTAACAGTTTGGTTGGATAGGTGTTGTCATCTGTTTAGATAATTTGACATGATGGTAATTGCCCTGACTGCATGAATTTCATCAGA
Organism: Glis glis; assembly: GCA_004027185.1. NCBI lineage: Eukaryota > Metazoa > Chordata > Mammalia > Rodentia > Gliridae > Glis > Glis glis. Next base: position 49,622 of record PVJS01002543.1, read on the forward strand.
GGGATAGTGATTAAGATAGCCTTCCTTACTCTGAGCTGGTCTCAACTTTAGACAGATTTCTTCCTGCCTATAGGCCCCTGAAATCCCTTTTCTTCAAATATTTAATTTAAAACACTTGTTAATTGACAATTCTTTCCTTGACTGTTAGGGGTATAAATCTTCTTAAAAGCCTCTTGCTAGTGTTGAAACCTAGAAATATCTTTCTCAAAGACCTGTGAGTCCTTCTTTTGAAAGAAAATCATCTAAGATAATTCCTACTTTTCAGTCCCTGTGGGAAGACAGGAACAGAACTTCTAACCTTCATAAGCAACAACTAACAAACACAAATGATTCACCCTGACCAATCCCCCCCAACTTCCTCCAGTACTTTTTCAGTAACTCATCCCAGTATTTCAAAGATGCTTCAATATTTTGTTTCAGTGGAGTTGAGTTTAATTTCCTTCCTTTTGCAATAGTACTGAATAAAATTTTTCTTTGTTTGTTTTTTGCCTATTTAACTCCATCTGGTGATGTTTTTCTTTGACAATGGCTGAATGACACATGAACCTGCTTCCAGGGTCAGAGAGGAGAGTTTACTCCAGTAAGTGTGACTTCAAAGTGGAGTTTATCAGATGAATAGATTGCAAATTATGGGATATACACAACACTGGAATTCTATTCAGCAATAAAGAAGAACAAAATTATGTCATTTACAAGAAAATGGGTGGACCTGGAGAACACTATGTTAAGTGAGATTAGCCAGTCACAGAAAGTGAAAGGTCATATATTTTCTCTCATGTGCAAAAGCTAGAGAGTAAATGGGATACAAGAGGGACTTTACATAATGGAGGACAAACTGTAATGGAGCCAGGGAGGAGGTCTAGAGTGGTGGTGGGGGGAAGAGAATTAACAAAGTTATAAATATTTTTCATTCTTCCTACTCATATATTAACAATATAAAGGTTGATGACTCAATTGTTGTTAATCCTCAAACAAATTTTTCTTTGACTTTGATAGCTGGGGATAATCCGCACTATCTAGCCAAGTATGATATAGCCTTTATATTTGTAGGGATGAATTCAGTTTATACACACATTGTTCTCTTCTACAATTGAAAAAATAATCACAATAGAACTATTGTTCTAATTTACATAGTGACTATTCTTTTTAATTTTGACATTTAAAAATTTCAGCTTACCTATTTCAGTTTGTGTTTGAAATAAGTTTTTACTGTCTCTACAATCCCAATAAAATATGGTGGTGGAAGGGAAAAGACTTGCGTGCACGACAATCTGGACCCAGTATGTTCATCCACAATCTCCTATCCAGAATGATTACCAATGAACTGTAAGAGCCACAGTGTTAACATACAATCCACGTGAGCCTGACTTTTTCACTGCCAGGTTTACTAATATAGATGACAACAAAATCTGTGAATTCAGAAGACCTCTGATAAAATTGTAGGTGGTAGCTAAGGAAATGTCCTCGGATACTTTTATTGGGACAAGAGTAGGTAAGAGAAAATCAGAGGGGGAGAAGAAAGTGATGAGAGAAGAGAAAAGAGAGAAATATTAGGAAGAAAGGAGACATTGGAAAAATATAGATTTAAAATTTTGAAAGTTCATAATCTAACTCCACCCTATGTGGTATGTTCAGTCAGGCAGAAGCCTTAATGAGTCCAAGACCTTAATCACAATGGCTCCTCTCCACACCTGAGATGCTTAATGTAAATAGGGTGGGTGAGGAGGGCAAAGGTCAGACTCCACTGCCTATCTGTTGCCATGGAAACTGAGGACTAAGAGGAAGTCCTGCCCTCCACTGTGACCCTACCTACCCCCTACCTACCCCCTCCTATAAAAGAACTGAGAAAACATGCGGACTCTCTCTTGCTCCCTTGGATGGATGGACATGTGTAGAGACTCGCTCTCCCCTTCTTGAGATGATCCCCAACCTGTATCCCCATGTTTCTTAAATTAATTAAACCTTTGCCTTTTTCTGATGGCACATGTTGAAATTCTTATTCATCATGGAAGCCAAGGACCCACAGAATTAGCGTGTCTCCGCATGACAAAAGGAATGAGATTGTAATTGGGAAGAAGACCAAATTATTTCCCTCTGAGAAGTCAGGCTTCAAAGGATTCCCATGCATTAATAATCCTTTGATAAACTGTTATAATTTTAAATACAGCAAATGAAAATCATAAATATAGAAATTGAAAATTACTGAAGTAATTGTCCTTAATTTTGAAATTTCTATCCATATTAATTAACAAATTAACCTGTAGTCCATTCTTTCTTTCTTTCTTCTTTTTCTTTCTTTCTTTCTCTCTTTCTTTCTTTCTTTCTTTCTTTCTTTCTTTCTTTCTTTCTTCTTTTGTTATCTGTTTATTTATTTTGTGGTACTGGGGATTGAACCCAGGGACATTCTACCTCTAATCTACACCCCCAGCACTTTTTATTTTTAAATTTTGGAACAGAGTCTTGCTAAGTTACCATGCACTGTCTTGAAACCTGTGATCCTCTTGTCTCAGCTTTCTAAGTATTGGACTTACAAGCAAAGACCATAATTCCTGGTTTGTAAGGTTTTATTTTAAAAGACAAAAGAGAGACTTGTTCACCATTAAAAAAAACAATTGTTTGGGTTCATCTAATTAATGAGTAGTTTTCTCTCTTTGAAGAGAAAGTGAAAAGTATATTATTTCCTCTGTCCTAGAGAAACTTTACATGTAGATTATAGATTCATCATATATAAACAAATCCAAAGAAAGCTTTATTGCCACCCCCTGGTCCCAGAGGGGAGAATAAAAGGATCCTTAGCTTTAAAAGAATTGTAAGTCCTACTGTATTGTAGAGAGAGCAAGCCCATGGCATGGCGAAACCTGCACATCCTCCCATAGATTTGCCAGTCCATAAAAAAATGCTCAGGAATGGAGACCAGTTAGAGAAAGATTATAACCCACAAGTGGGTTCCAGCATGTGCAAGAAAATGAAAGTGAATGCATTACTGCTTACTATTACTGGAATCTATGTGTGTGTGTGTGTGTGTGTGTGTGTGTGTGTGTGTGTGTGTTTAACTGGGGATCGAACCCAGGGTCATTCTACGTCTGAGCTACACCCTCAGCCCTATTTTATTCTTTATTTTGAAATAGAGTCTCATTAAGTTGCAGAGGACCTCACTAAATTGCTGAGCCTGGCCACGAACCTGTGAACCTCCTGACTCAGCCTTCCAAGTACTGGGATTACAAATATGTACCACCACACCCAGTGAATCTAATACTTTAGATTGCATTAGGAAGAGGACGAAAGAACTTTCCTTCTTTGGGATTGACTGAATGCTATTTTAACTCTTGTAAGAGGCAATTCACAAGTCTTTTGGATCAAGCATAGACCTCCATTCAAATCTCCCTCAATGAGTTGTTAAAGAACAAATCATACTCCTATTTTAACATTCCATTCACCTCTAAATTAAAAAGACAGAAACACCATTATGGCATTTTTATATATTTTTGAGGTTCATATATCTATTAATTCCACCAATATTTAGAGAATTCCTCTTTTTAAAATATGCTTTTCTTGGTGCATTATAATTATACATCATAATAAGGTTCTGTGTAATAGAAACAGACATATGAGGAGCTGGAAAAACTAGGCAGTCAGGGCAGAGGACCTAGGAATAGAAAAGGGTAAAAATAAACTATTTGCAAAAGGAACAAAACAGGGAAGGTTAATAAGATATGGGGGCAACAATGACAAGGCAAGATCTGTGGAAATTAAAACAAACCTTCAGCTCCTTCCCCCACTGGACCAGCTGAATTCAGGACAATTGGTGTAAATAAATCCCAATGCTAATCGAAGGAGGAAGGCAGACAAGTGTCACCAGGAGATTAGAGCCAACCAGGCCCAGACCATTAAAGTCCATCAGCCCACAAGATGATTCAAATTAAGGATTGAAATTGGGCAAAAGACATTGGTCTCCTAAGACCCAATTCTGAAATCATGAAAGAGTAGATGGGGAACCTCAATAATGTTTAAAAGCCCACCTCCCAAGAACTTCAACAGTTACTCTCAGGGACCCCTCCCCACTGTGTGTGTGTGTGGGGGGGGGAGAACTGCTTTTGTCTTCTCTCTTTCCTTGACTTAAAATAAACTTTCCTATTTCTACACCCTTCATAAGTCCTTGGACTTTATTCACTGAAATCCACTGGATAAGAACCCAATAAGCGGAAACACCTCATATCACATGTACACAGCACTTGATGTTTTTTCTTCTTGATCCCTCCCAGTACATATTATTGAGATTGGCATGGATACCCTCGTATATGTACATAGCATTATTTGAACTGTTTTCTATATCAAGTCTCCCTTTTCTCCTGCTCAGGTCCCTCCCCAGGTCCCTTCCACTATTCCACTGGTATCTCTCCTCATTTATCTAAAGTCCCTTTGTTTCCCAATTTCTATATAGCTTACACATATGAGAGAAAACATAGACCCTTTACCTTCTGAGACAGACTAATCTCACTTAGCATAATATTCTCTGGTTCCACCCATTTTCCTGCAAATGACATAATTTTGTTCCTCTTTATCGCTGAGTAAAATTCTATTGTGTGTATATACCAGTTTTATAATCCATTCATCTATTGATGGATTAGAGATCAGTGTGGAGGTTCCTCAGAAGACTGGAAATAGGACCACCAAACAATCCAGCTATACTTCTCCTGGCTATCTTTCCAAAGGAACTGAAGTCAAAATATTAAAGTGATACGTGGTTATCCATGTTTATAGAAGCACAATTCATAATAGCCAAATTATGGAACCAGTTTATCTTTTTTATATTTCAAGATCAATAGTTTCATCAAATTTTGGAGAAAATATGGCAACCAAAGAGACAAAACATTATTACCACATAGACTTTGCTTTAAGGACTCATGGAGCAAGTGCCTCTCAAGGCGGGTACGGATACAGGTCTCTGATTATAGTGATCATCAGTAGTCCACTACAGGACCACATATTTCATAGATAATGTTGCAGATGAAGTCTATGCTCAATTTCCCTTGTTCCAAAAAATGAATTCCCAAGCTCCCCAATACCATAGCCAACTCTTGATTTTTCCATCATGCTTACTGACTCCAACCCTTGAAATTAAAAGAGTCAGTATCATTGGTTTTCAGATATTTATGGGGAGTTAGATTCAGAAGACAATAAGATTAAATATACCTCCTATCTTGGTTAGCCACGAGTCTTCCATTTGCAGCCAAGCCTGGACAAGTGTAGCTGGTGCTGATTGGAACAGAACTTCTGCCTGAAGCCATGCGCAGGGCAACGTGTATTTCCAACCTTGTTTCCAAACCTCAACCCAGGTGCCGGACAAGCCCCTGACATGTCTATGCTAACTATTTCAAATTAGAGATTTGGCCCTTATAAGTACCACTGGATCTAGATATCCCTCAAACGAAGCTTCAGTTTTCCTAATATTTGCTTGACAAACAGCTGTTAGATTTGTTTCAGGCAATGACAACAAATTATGTTTCTCTGTTTAAAAAACATTAAACCTCTGTTCAGGAGGAGAATCTGTTCATTTAGGAAAACCTTCTGGCTTAAGATAATTTATTTGTGAACCAAATATTCATAAATATAGACATGTTAAGATTTTCTATTTTTAGTTAGATTTTCTTTTAAAATTTTAAAACAAATACAAATGAATGTAAATGTGTACTGATCCTTCAGTTGAAATTTGAAATTTTGATTTTTGAATTTCTGATTTAATGTTAGGAATCTATGAGTGACCCATGCCTCCTTTTTTTCTGTTGTATTTTTTATTGGTTCATTATAATTATACAAAATAGTGGGATTCATTGTTGCATATCTGTTCATGCACATAACATAATTTTGTCATTTTTCCCCTATGCTCCTAGTTTAATATGTGAAATAAGGATAGTTTTATATGAAAATCATATAAAGAATAACAATAACTCCTCATTACTATTACTCTGGCACAATAGGCAAAGTACTTTAGATCCATTTCTCAGGTAAAAATCATATAAATACTCAATGGATAATAAGTTGAAGCACATGAAACTGTAATATTTGAGCATTTTAGTTTTCAAAAACAGCAGTTTCATAAGTTCTAACCTAATAGTTGTCCCAGACTCTATTTTGCTGACAAGAAATCTAAGGTCCAGGAGGTTAAGTAATGCACTCCAAAATACACAAAGCCTGTAATTAGCACAACTGGTGTTCAACACAGTCTCTCTAGAGTTCAAGTTCCACTAACTGGAGGATATGCTGATTTGAGGTTTAAGCCTGAAGTCATTTATTTCAAGACCCTCAAACTGTCATTGTTTTTCCAACCAATTTAATCTGGTGAACTGCATGGAGGTAATGAGAACCCTGAATGGAGGTCAGGTTCTTCTCTTTGGCTGTAAGCTACATGCACTCAGACATTTTGAACTTGGTTTGAGTCCAGGGTAACTCCTTCAGGACCAGAAGAAAAGGAGGTTTATATTCCCAGAGAAGTCAGAGAGATTTCTTAGACTTGAGTGCCACTTTGAGCTGGGTTTGAATACCAGAGAGGGAAGAATTTACAAAGCTGTGAGGGGAGTTCATGCTTGATACACCTGACTTTGCAAATGTTCATACAATTTGATCTAACTGCACTTAAATTAGTTTCTGTGGTGCAGACCTTTGGTCTTTCATATTTCCCTCATTTTCTTTCGTCCCTGAGAATCCTATCTCTAGGCACCCACCTTTTGCTGATTCTCTTTTTGTAGGTTGTTACATGGATATGGTTAAATGTAAACAAATCTGAAAGCTGTCAGTCAAACAAGTCATATGACCAGCTAAGTATTGAATATTGCAAAAGGAAGAGGTATGGATTATCCAGGCTTTAATAAGAGGTCTGGACATTTTTAATTTTTAAACAGAATTTTTAAAAGTAAGTTTAGCTGTCTGTATCTTTTTATTAAAATTCATGCTCACTTAAGGTAGTTTTGATATTGCCACCACAAAAATACGTAATTATATGTGACTTATTAAAAAGGGTTAGATAAACATGGTAAACAAAAGATATTCATGGTAAAATTTTAGCATATAAACTAGGAACTTAGAAAATAAGTGCTACCAATTTCTTTAGCTGTGATCTCTGTGCTAACTCCAATGAACCGACAGCAGATTTCCCAAATAGTGTGTATAGTATGATATTATTCAGCAAAACAGTAACAAATTTTCTGTGTTTGTATGGGGGGAAATGGCCCATATGTTTGGGAAATACTGAATAACACACTTAATCTCCTATTGATAGATCTACATTTATATTTTATGCTAAAGTCTTGGAAGTTTTACAAGAAGGGAAATAACCTGTGTAGCATGTTCAACTCATTGTCCTAAATTCTCTTTCCAAAAACCCTCTGTTGTTAAGATATTTTTTTTTCTCTTCCATAGAAGGTCTATTAAAATCTACCATAAAACAAGTGTTTAGTAAACCTTATTTTGGGCATCATCCACTCAGAAGAGGAAGATGTGAATCAAATTAAATTATAATATTTATTAAATAACTATTATGGGCAAAACATTATGCTACATGTTCTCTGTGAAACACACATATGGAAAAAGCTCTGTCCCTGAAGTTGTTTACTATCTCAGCAGAACAGATAGGCATCAGTATGGGTTGAAATGTGTTTCCACCAAAACATGTTGAAGTCTTAGACCCCTGTATTTGGGGCTGTGACTTTCTTTGTAAATAGTCTTTGCAGGTAATCAAGTTAAAATGAAGCAATTAGGATGGGCTCTGATCCAGTATGACTGGGTCCTGAAAAAAAACAGGTGAAATTTGGACATAGTGACATGCAAACAGGGAAAACACCATGTAAAGATTGTCATTATACTGCGACCAGGTATTCAGAAAACAGTTGTATTTTCTATGGCAGTGAAATATGAAACAATTAGAAGTAAATTTAACAAAATTAGTGCAAGTTCTGTAAACAGCAAAAAAGAAGAAGATACTCTGAGCCAGTCTCTGTGGCATACCTCTGTAATCCTAGTACTTACAAGGCTGAGACAGGAGGATTTACAGGCTGGAGGCCAGCCTCAGCAACTGAGTGAGGCCCTCAGCAACTTAATGAGACCCTGTTTCAAAATAAAAAAGAAAATAGAGCTAGGGTATAGCTCTGCCATAGAACGCCCCTATGTTCAATCTCCAGTACTGTACACACACACACATACACACACACACACACACACACACACACACACACACGATATTGTTAACCATAGGAAAAGAAAAGCTTAGAATGGGGCATGACCATGGACTTAAGAGGCAGGACACTCAAATCATCCTCAGGGCACATCTGAAATTTGCTATCCAATTTTCAAGAATTTAGCTTGGAAGCCATGTTTTCCTTGAGGCCGTCACTGATTTGCACTCTCTCCTTTATTGATCCGATTTCCTCTCCACCAATTGAGTTGTAAAAGCATTTGATCTACATTTTCTCAGAACATCATCTTCTTTGTCTGCATGTTATGTTTGCTGATACAGGACTTTCTTGTGTCTCTGTAAGCTATTATGCCACAGCACTCAGTATAATGCCTGGCATCAAGTAGGTACAATGGGGGAAAAGTAATAACCCCAATAAATCCTGGTTACAAAAGACATACTAACAAGAGAAAATCAATCAGATGCTTAAAGACATGCATATTTCACACATACTTGGGAGATACCCAGAGAACGAATAGATCTCAGAGAAGGTAGCTTTGAATATGTGTCTCTACAGGTAGCAATTTAGGGGGAAGACAAATATCAGTTAAAGTTTAGTTGATAAGTTAGTTAACATGAATTCCTCTGGTATTGTCTCAAGGCTGATGAGAGTTTAAGGCTAACTTCAGTGATTATCTTTTATTCTCCCTGGTAGAGAGTGGGGACAGGATACCCTATAGTTTTGTAAATCCATGTCTTTTAGACAAACAAGGAGGATAGAGAGCTCTCTTGAATATACTTCTTAGTAATTGTCTTTAGCTCAACACTCCATACTTTGGAGAGGCATATTATGGTCTCCCTCAATACTCAACCAATTCATATTGGATGAATGCATAAGAGTTAAATGGGGTCTCCATTGCTTCAATCAGACTTAAACAAAGTGTCTGAATCCAAATAATTTCATATTTCCATTTTGTGTGTGTGATGTATGTGTGTGTGTGTGTGTATGTGTGTGCGCGCGCCAAGCACACTTATAGCTGTTGGCAATACAGCAGTGATTTTCGGTAGTACACACAAGGGAAAGTCAATGAGTACCTCAAACAACATAAGCTTGTTCAGATTCTGGCAGGAGTATTTAGCATGGTTAAGATGAAAACTGAGCCGTGTGCAGTGGTCCATGCCTATAATCCCAGCCACTTAGGAAGCTGAGGCAGGAGGATTGTAAATTCAAGACTAGCTTCTTCAACTTGTGACATCTTGTCTCAAAATTAAATAAAGACAAGGAACTGAAGAGCTGGGGATGTAGCTCAGTGGTAGAGTTCCCCAGGGGTCTATCCCCAGTACTAGGAAAAAAAAAAAAAAAAGATGGGAACTGGGGGGAAGTTTATTACAAGTAATTTTGTCATAGATTATGAAGTCTTGCCACGAACAGGTCAAAAGGTTGTTAAGAATGCTATGAAATACATGGAGGGGGTGGCATAGTATTTGTGAAACCTGGAGAGATATGATACTCTGGGGTTTAGTATAAATTGTCAGCATTGGTTATTAGATAGTGATGAAGTAAGACAGGAAGTGGAAGAAAAAGCAGAGACATTTGTTTGTTTGTTTAAGGATGGAGAAGACACCAAGTTCCATTTTGGACATGTTCTATCTCTTTGCCAGGCTGAGGGGATAGTAGTGCATTGCTTATCTTGAGAAAACTCTGGACGTGGAAGGAAATGTACCATAATATTATCTTTCATGTAAAAGATAGGGACTATTCATGAGATGCAAAGCTACATTGAATTGGGCACATGATTATTGGTGCATTGTATTTATACATCTTAGTGAGGTTCAAAGTAATACAAACATACGTGCACATAGCACTTGGTATGTTTCCCTCCTGATCTCAACCTACTTTACCCCTCCCCGTACATGTTAGTGAGATCGGTAATGATACCTTCATATATGGACATAGCATTAGTTAAACTGTTTCCTTTTTTACCTTCCCCACCTCCCTTCCCCAATACCCTTTCACTATTCTACTGATCTTTCTCCTCATTTATCTGAAGTCCCTTTTGTTCCCTATTATCTCTGTAGCTTTCACATATGAGAGAAAACATACGACCCTTGACTTTCTAAGACTGGCTGATGTCACTTAGCATAATATTCCCTAGTTCTATCCATTTTCCTTGAAAATGACTTAATTTTATTCTTCTTTATGGCTGAATTAAACTTATCTTAGTTTTTAAGTGAAAGACACTTCAAATTCTTTAGGGCTATGTTAAAGGAAACATAGATTTGTCAGGGGAAGACACGATAATTGTGTGGGTTCTTGGCCTCCATGATGAAAAGCATTTCAACACATGCCATCAGAGAAAAGGCAAAGGTTTAATTCAAGAGAGGTGGGGATACACGTTCAAGGGAGACGTGGGCCATCTCAAGAGGGGAGAATGAGAGCGTCCATCCAAGCAAGCAAGAGAGCCTTTGCAGCTTTCTCAGTTCTTTTATAGAACCCCCATGAGGGGGTAGGTGGGGTCGCACAGTGGAGGGCAGGACTTCCTCTTAATCTTTAGTTTCCCTGGCAACCAATGGGTGGTGGCTGACTGGTGTCTGACCTTCTCCTCCTCATGGACCCTTTGTTTACACTAAACATCTCAGGGATCTCAGATGGGGAGGAGCCATTGTGATTAAGGGTGTGGCCTCATTGAGGCTTCTGCCTAAGACAGAACACACCCTATAGGGTAGCCTTAGAGATCATGAACTTTCCAAGATTGTAAAACTATATTTTCCTATTCTTCCCAATTTGTTTCCTTTTTTTTTTTTTTTTTTTTTTGCAGTACCGAGGATTGAACACAGGGGCATTCTACCTCCGCGCTACACCCCCGACCCTATTTTTTATACTTTATTTTGAAACCGGGTCTCACGAAGTTGCAGAGGCCTCACTAAGTAGAGAGAGAGACAGGGGGAGAGAGAGACAAGGAGAGAGAGAGAGAGAGAGAGAGAGCTGAGGCTGGCCGCGAACCCGGATCCTCCGGTCTCCGCCTCCCAAAGTACTGGGATTACAAGCGTGCGCCACCACGCCCGACAATTTGTTTCCTTTCTGACTAACATTTTATTTCTTCTCTTCTACCTCATCAAATTGTCTGAAAGATAGTGGTAAATTTTATATTTTTAAGAAACTGGTTTTACTTCTTTATAGATAGATAGATGATGTTGATAAATGTCTGGAAGCATAAAAACTACGGTACTTGCTTAGTTATCAGATCTGTGGCATAAAGTTAGGGCTCTTTCCTAGTAAATATTCAAAACAAGTTTTCCCCAAATGGCCTCAATAGCAGGAAATGAGCACAGATATCTTTACAGTAGTACATTTCTGGCATTATAACTAAAGGTCAGTTGTCATATTTGCTATTATCTCTGATTTTTCAAGGGTTTATAGTGTATCAAATCACATCTGGCAGAAACTTGCTAGAAATTTTTCAGTTTGGTTTCAACATTCTTTCATTCTGTAGAATATGTATTACAGTAATTAAAAAATTTATTCAGAAATTTGAAGGAATTTTTGGAATAAGATCCCCTTTTTAACACAAACTTAGAACAGGCATTTTGCACAAATACTTAATTCATCTTAACCTTCTTAGAATTTGCATATTTACAATTAATTCTTGGGAGATCATCTGCTAATGACATTATTTTGTAATGTTAGCAGAACTTGGAACATTCCCATTTACATTACTTCAAAGGAATAGTGTGTTTAGAAAACAAAGACAGCCATTAGAATGATACTCAGGTAGAAGTAAATTGTGATACAATTTTTAAAAATAAAATCCCTTCTTATTGTAGCCCTTATTTTTTAGGCAATACAGAGTAAGAGACCTGTGAATTCAAGAGACTGGAATAAAAGATCTGGATTAGTCATCAAGCATAAATTAATGCATAAATTAAATATAATACAACCTATGTAATAGGTTAAAATATGTATGAACAGTTAAGTGCTTAAAGACTGAAATTTGATGTGCAGAATTGAAACAGGGCACACACAGGAGTGGGGGCAAGTGCCACAGTAGTGCAGAACATAAGCAAGGCAGGATTGCTGGGAAATGGGCAAAATTCCCATGAGCCCCCATCCTCCCTCTAGGAGAATGTCCCTAGCCCCAGGTTATTGCAAAAATTAAGCAGGAAGTTGCAAGACAGCAAGGTCATCTGAACAGTATTGTAGAAATTTAAATTACAAAGCCTGTATTCACATGATTAAACACAATGCTTATTGGCAAAATTAACATACTGATTACAGAGATCAACTGTCTTAGGGATTTTGCATTTCAGAGCTGATAATCAGTTGGAGACTGGCTAGTTCATTTCTAGACTCTGGAAGAACTGAGCAGGGTCTATTAGACAATAATAACTTAGTCTCTCCTGATGTTCTAGACTTTGGGAATAATTTCCACTAGAAATTAGTCTCAAGGCTGGGCGTGGTGGCGCACACTTGTAATCCCAGTACTTTGGGAGGCGGAGACCAGAGGATCCGGGTTCGCGGCCAGTCTCAGCTCTCTCTCTCTCTCTCTCTCTCTCCCTGTCTCTCTCTCTGTCTACCTAGTGAGGCCCTCCGCAACTTCGTGAGACCCGGTTTCAAAATAAAGTATAAAAAAATAGGGCCGGGGGTGTAGCGCGGAGGTAGAACGCCCCTGGGTTCAATGCCCGGTACCGCAATAAAAAAAAAAGTCTCAAATCTTCATCTTTTTACTTTGAGTCTACCATGATGCCTGACAGAAAATAATTTCTCATTAAATTTAAAAGGAAAAGTATATTGTATCAGTCCCCCATATCAATGGTTTCACTTTCCACAGTTTCAGTTGCTTGTGATCAACTGTGAACTGAAAATATTAAATGGAAAATTCCAGAAATAATATCGATCTGACATATTGAGAGTAAATAAAAATAAAGACCAGGCTGAAAGAATTCTTGAGAAAAGTCAGGTCTCCTATGTAACTGTAGTTTTGCTTGATTTAAAATGTAAATGAAACTTGAACTATTTCTTATAAATGCCTATACAGTCATGTGTCAATGGAAATGTGTTCTGAGAAATGCATCCTTAGTCAATTTTCTCATTGTATGAATATTATGGAGTGTGCTTACAAATCTCAACAGTATATACTACTATGCACCTACTGGTTCTAAGCTACAAACACATACAGTATATTACTGTACTGAATACTGCAGGCAGTTGTAATACAACGGTAAGTATTTGATACCTAAACCTAGAAAAGGTAAGGAATAATAAGGCAGAGTGCTTACCATGAATGGAGCATACGGGACTGGAAGTTGCTCTGGGTGAGTCATGGAAAGACCTATAACATTATTGTATACTACAGTAGACTGTAGTATACTGTATCACTGTACAAAAAGGTTGCACTAAATTTATAAAAATACTTTTTATTCTACAATAATAAATTTACAATAATAAATTCACCTTAACTTACTGTAACATTTTTATTTTGTGAACTCATTTTTTTAAATCTCTTGAGTTTTTGTGATAATACTTAGCTTATAAAAGAAATACATCACATAGCTGTATACTCTCTTCATATATGTATTCTATAAACTTTTTTCTGTTCTTAGTTTTTAAGCTTTTTAAACATTTTGTTATTGTTAAAAACTAGACCACAAACACACGTTAATGTAGGCCAACATGGGGGCAGGATCACTGTCTTCCACCTCCACGTCTTATTCCATTAGGTTCTTCAGGGGCAATAACACACATGGTGCTGCCATCTCTTATGATCACAAGGCCTTCTTCTGGAACACCATCTGACAGACCTCCCTGGGATTGTTTTACAGTTAATTTTTTATAAGTTGAAGAAGTACATTTTAAAATAATGACAAAATTTAGGATATTGAAAACATAAACCAATAAGGCAGTCATCTAGTATCATTATCAAGGATTAGGTACTGTACATAATTGCATGTGCCACACATTTATACAAGTAGTGTGGCAGTCCATTTGTACTAGCAACCCCACAAATCCATGAGTAATGTTTGCAGTAGGATGTTATGATGACCACAACATCACCAGATGATAGGAATTTTTTAGTCCCATTAAAATCTTATGGGACCATTGTGTGCAGTCCGCTGTTGCATGAAATGTCATTATGTGGCATGTGACTATAGTAAAAACAAATAAACAAACAAAACAAAACAAACTTAAGCTTAATCAACCAGAAACAGCCAACTAACGTATATAAGTAGACATTTTCCAATGGAATAGATCCAGTAGGGCAACTGTAGAATGGTAACCAATCAATTATTTTCTTGATATAAAATGCAATTATTTTCTTGGCATTCCCTCAGTGGAGCTCATAAACCACTCTGGTTTGTAGTTGCTCAATTGATAATCATAATTTACTTAAACTCTGAAATTTTTGTGCTTCATATTACTTTTTAAAATATTTGAGTAGATATCAAAATAAGGATTGGTGTAGCATTCTGGGGGCAGACCCATCTTCAAAGGTATCCAACCTAAAACAAAATTATCAGAGACTCATATTGTACCATCCAGATAAACAAAGTATAGATGTAGCAGCAGAAACAGTGAAGGAATGTAAACAGAAGTTCATTGACATTGATCAGGTATAGAAAATTCTAGGGAATAAAGAGACCAAAAAAAAAACCAAAAAAGAAGTATAACTGCAGCAGCAGCAGCAGCATGGTGATCATTCTTTGTCTCTGAGTTGCCTAAGAGGTGGAAGACACAGTGTTTTCTAGGATGAAGCAGAGGTTACCCTAAGTTCTTATGATACATATTCACTAACTACAGAACTCCATTATAGGTAAAGTTCTTTGCTCCTTGGAATCCTTAACTGTGTATCCAGATATGTTTAGGTTAGGTTACTCAAGCGTCAAAGAAATGGGTTCTTTTTTTGTCAACCCTATTATTATTTGAGGAAAAAAAAAACATAAGACTACCAAGTGGAGGCCACCTCGGATTAATAGGAAATTCGGTTATGTATATGTATGTATAGCTTACATTTTATATTTCCAATCGCCACAAAAAGGACTTGAATTATAAGTTATATTTTATGGTTTCTTACCTGAAAACTTTTGTTTTCTCCTTAGTACAAAATAAGAATTTTCTTTTTCTTAATATAAGTAGGTCTCCTCTTTTTTGGGTAAAATGCCTGTCCTGTGGGTTCTTGTGCTCGTCATCAGAAGAATCAGATAGGTACAACTGCGACAGTAACACGATTTGTCTCCAGGTTTTTGTTGGAGCAGATAGAAAGCACACAGTGACCAAGGAGAGTGTCAGGTTGGCTCTGAGGACAAAGGAGAGAGCCAGTTTTATTCATGTGAGCAGAGATGTTCACAAGGTGCAGAAGGGTTTATGAATATTAATTGGCTTTAGGCTTTAGGTCCATTTCAGAGGTGGGTTTTGTCTTCTTTTCCTGTGAGCGCACTTCAGCTTCTGAGGGAGGCAAGCCTAGTCTGTCAGCCTGGAGCCAAATTTGTTTTTCATATCAATGCCCCATCCTGTGTAAATATCTCTGATCTGTGATACGGATGAGTTCTGTGGTTGTTCAGTGAGCACATAGGTAGGGAGGAGAGGAAAGCACAAATCATTTGCTGCTTCCTGGGATTTCTCAATAGTTTTATCCTTTATGTGTGATGCACCTGGTCTTTGAAGCTGAGAAATGCATGCCAAATTTTGGATAGCTAATAAGCTATGAGATAAGGCTCAGGAGTGCAACTGCCCTTTGTTGTTACGGTGGTCCCTGTCTCAGTTAACAGCATCATCACATTCCTTTATAGTTACTAAGTTTAATAGCATCATCACATTCCTTTATATAGTTACTAAGTTTCTGATCTAGGGGATGATGTTTCTATCTGCTAAATTTATAGGTGTGTTGTACACCTATCTCAAATTCTAGGATCATTAGAATTAAATTAGAATCTCAGCCAGGCATGGAGGCACATGCTTGTAATCCCAATACATGGTAGACTGAGAAAGGAGGATTATAGGTTCTTGGCCATCCTCAGTGACTTAGCAAGGACCTCAGTAACTTAGTGAGATCCTGTTTCAAAAATAAAAAAAATAAAATAGGGCTGAGGGTATGGCTCAGAGATAGAATGTCCCTGCATTCAATCCCCAGTACTATAAATGATCTAGATACATATAGACATAAATTAGAATCTTTGTGTGCCAAACGTGAGCTCAGTTCTCCCATAATGACAGCTAGATCTGGATAGTTAGTAAAGAATGTGAGGAGACAACTGTAGAAAGACAGACAGCTTTGGAGTCAGAAGACTTGAGTCCAATCCCAGCCTTATAATTTCTAAAGCTTGTGAACACTCTCATCTTCAATTTTAACTGTAAATTTCAAAATGGAAGATTTAAAAAATAATTCTAAATTGGTGTAGCACTTTCCTTTTTATTTCTGGACATTAAGATATTAATTGGCTATATTTATGAATAAGGAACCAATCATTTCACTGCCAGTATGATGCAAAGGAGTTTTATAATGTGTTATTATTGATTACAGTTGACTGTATATGTCACACCCTTGAAGAATTATTTTTTCATGTATTTAATATTATGTGTACAGTGTAAGTCAGAACTTTGCAGGATCCATTATGGGATCACTGAAACATTTTTTACTAAACTTCAAATAAGGGGTTCCAGCATGTAACTGAGCAGCTTTTCAGTAGGTAGAAATCTTGGGGTTGTCAGATTGAATTTATGAATAAGAATAGTTACTTCTAGACCTGTAAGTACAGCTGAAGTATGAGGTACATTCAAGAAGAGTAGATTACTTTCATTGTACCTATAAAACTGAAAATTCAAGAATGAGGTCATCATTCAATGTTTTCCCCTTAAAAATATTTTTATAGCTAATATAAAATTTAGTTGTCACAAAGGAATCCAAAATCACTCTGAAGCCAAATCTGTAAAATCGAAATGTGGTTGAAGACAATTAGTGAAAATGTTGTTATATCATTAGCCCTTTCTCTTATTCATCCCTTTTCTGTGTGCTAGATAATTAAATGCTTTCTCCTTACCCATAAGTCAAGAATGAAATTTTCTGCATCAGAATAAGACCTGAGAAAATGAATTTGTATACATATTTAAATTGTTGAGATTGGGGCATTCAAACATTATAAAAGAAAGTATATGTATGGGGTATATGGATATAAATATATGAATATATATGTGTTTCCTTTTACTATCCTCAAATAAGTGCTAACTAACTATATACCTGCAACCTAAGGTGTTTAGGTTTTAAGTACTTGAATATGGCATCTGTTTAATTACAAAGAGTTCTGTTAATTATCCAGTTATTTTTTTTTTTGTGGTCTGATATTCATGAAGTTTTTCTCCTTACTGCTAGTAAAAAGGAGCCAGTAAAAGCAATAATCTTCTCTAAGAATTGTACATTCACATTAAGCACAGTAAGTCCATGACTCACTGTACGTTACTAAGACATCCCTGCTTCACTGGCAGTTTGAACCTAGACCACTCTTCTGAAAATGCCACTCATCAAGACTGTGAACAACAGTTAAGTGCTGGCAAGGATGTGGGGAAATAGGAACACTTATTCACTGTTGGTGGGATTGCAAATTAGTAGAGATCCTACGGAGATCACTGTGGAGGTTTCTCAGAAGACTGGGAATGGAACCACCATATGACTTAGCTATGCCACTCCTGGGTACCTTTCTAAAAGAATTGAAGTCAGAATATTATAGTGATATACACATATTCATGTTTAGAGCAGCACAATTCACAATAGTTAAATTATGGAAGCAGCCTAGGTGTCCATCAACAGATGAATGGAGCACAAAACTGTGGTATATACACACAATGCTATCCAACTCAGCCATAAAGAAGAACAAATTATGTCATTTGCAGGAAAATGAAGGGAACTAGAGAATATTATACTAAGTGAGATTAGCCAGTCTGAGAAAGAGAATAGTTGTATGTTTTCTCTTATATAAGGAAGCTAGAGAGAAATTGAGTAACAAAAGAGACCTCAGATAAAAGAGTAGAGACTCCAGTGGAGTGATGGAGGGGGTTTAGGGAAGGGAGATGGGGGGATAGAGATGTAATGTAGGTAACAGTTTAAATGATGGTATGTACATATACAAAATTATCAATACCAATCGCAATGACATGTATGGGGAAGGGGAGGGAGTAAAGTGGGATCCAGAGAGAAACACCAAGTGTTGTGTGCATGTATTTTCCTATCACTCTATATCTCATTATGATGTATAATTACAATGAGCAAAAAAATGTATAAAGAAGCCCACTCAGGATGTGAATCTAGTTGTAAAATTTGTACAAGGGATAATTAGAAATCAAATTAAAATTTTATTTGGCTACCAAAAGTTTTTATTTGCTTCTAGAAAATAAATTCTCGATGTATGTATAATCATAATGATGGAAGGAGAAGTTAATAATGATGATTTTATTTTGAAATAGGTTCAATTTAATAGACAATTTTCATTATGATAACACTTGTTTTGAAAATATAGCAGTGAAAATATTCCTTATTATTAGAATCTCAGATTTCCTCAATAACCTGAAAATACTATAATGATATGGTGTTCATATCAACTTCATATCACCAAAATAAACATTTTCCAAGCACTGTAATAATAGCTATGATCAGAAATGTATTCATGGTTTCTGGTAGAAAGGCTCTTTCCACATTGCCCTCTACAAAAATTCAGCTGTCAGAATGAAAGTAAGCTGGATTCAGTGTCCAGTTTTTATTTGTGGAGGTTATGAGGAGCAGTTGGCATAGGAACTGAAATTCATTGTTTATGTCTTACACACAGCTTCAGAGTATCACTAATAATTATACTATCACATAGTCATTGGCTTAACAGTGAGTTTTCCTGATTATGCTTGTATGTGAGAAATAATTTTTATTATTATTTAAATAGACTATTTGCTTTGCAGTAGTAATAATTTTTATTATTACTTAAATGGACTATTTGTTTCACTGTAGTACCTCTTCTCTACAAATACATTTTTTGTGCAGAATTAGACAGAATAATCTATTTCTCCTACTTTTTTATCATATAGAAGGAGAAAAAAAAAGATCTTATATTTCCCCTTCTTTCTATAAGGGATGGTTAACTTTTCCCTGACCATTGTTAAAGCGTAATTGACAAAATATGCCATTTTTGTTGATTTGTGATTCTGCCCACATATAATTGCACATATACTGAGATTGCATGAGTAAATGTGATGGGCAGATGCAAAACGTTTCAAAGAATACTTCCCAGTCACCTGCAAAATATCCGCATTGAGAATAAGCTAAGCCAGGAGTATTCATGGATGTGTAAATATTGTAGAGTGAAAACTACTCACATGGATTAAAGGCTCAAAACACTCAGAGTTTTTTAAATCTCATACGGATGATAAAGAAAGTAAATACTTACAATTTAATAAGTACATTTTTAAAGTAGATAAAATAAAGAATAGTGAGTTTGTTCTTTTATTGGAGTATATGAAATTTTATAATCAAGGGAGCCTTCTGTGAAAAGATGATAAGCTTTTAACAACTTTACCCATTTGCTTTGTTATGAAAGGAAACGAGGTTTCTGGATCAGTGGCAAAGTCATTCCTTACAGCTGTGAATGCCTTGGCTCCCCATGCATTATTTTTATTAATTTTTTTTCACTTCAGGGCAAGGTAATGAGATGAGATGTCACTCTTCTTGTAAAAAAAAAAAAAGTGCTCGCACCACAGGAAAAGACACAGAGATTCTGATTGGAACAGTTAACCCCTTGCTCAGAACATCTTTCACTCATATACACTAATCTAACCAATTCCCTATATCCTTTAAAACTCAGATCAACCCTCACATGTTCCAAGGAGTATAGCCTTCTTTCCTTCTGATTATTATGGTTTTAAAGGCTTACCTCATGATTTCCTGACATCCCACCATGCTCGTATCACCTGACTTATGAAAGTCACTGCTTTATTTTCTGAATATTTCACTAGACACGAACTCCCAAAAGATAATCTTATTTTTAACCTTAAGGCCATTTTCATTTTTTTGATATGAGTGCTCAAGGATTTTTTTGTTGAACGAGAGGGCAAATTAATAATGAATAAATAAGTTGCACAACTGGATAAAGGCTGCATTAGTTGGAAACCTACTGTGTGCTATCAACATGGGAAGAACCCCAAGAGACAAAAAAATGTAATTTCATCTGAAAAACTAACAGTACGAAACGCTTTTTGCTAACAGATTTTTTTCAAGTGTGAATGTATTGAAGTAGCTCCAAACCAAGCTATTCATTCTTTTGAATAAAAATGACTAATCAATTTAACTATTTCACCTCTTCTTATAAACATATAAAATGTCATTTTCCTTTGTAAGTAAATTACATTTATTCATTCAACTGTTGATTTGCTTGTGGGTTGCTTCTATTTGGAACTAAACAAAAGAGGCTTCAAATAAATGAGGGGAAATACTAGGAGAAAAACAGAAGGTGGTTTGGGGAGGGAAGAGGGAAGTGAAAAGGGAGACTTGAAGGAAGAAACAATTCAAGTAGTGCTATGTCCATACATGAGGTTATCAATAACAATTTCAATATTATGTAAGGGGAGGGAGAGGGAGGGGGGTGGGATCTGTAGGGAAACACACCAAGTGCTGTGTGTGTGTATGTTTCTATCACACTGAACCTCATATGATGTATAATTACAATGCACCAATTAAAAAAAACAAACAATGGTCACTCCCCATCACTCTGTTTCCCCAACCTCTGATAACCACTAGCATTCTTTTTGTCTCCATATATTTGCTTATTTGGGTCATTTCATATGAATAGATCTATACAATATACAGTCCTTTGTGACTAGCTTCCTTCATAAAAAATAATGTTTGTTTAATAAACAAAAAATTGTGAATATCTGGTAGACTTAAGCATGAATTTCTGTTGGTCACATCCTTTGTAGTGGCAATCATAGGTCATAGATTAGTAACATGGTCAGCCTACATACATAGTTTTTCATGATGCTGTATGATTCTATTCTTATCAGCAGTATAGAGAAACTCTCCTATCTCCATATTCACACACATGGTTGTGCTGTAGTCTTTTAATTCTCAGTTTTCTAATTACTAATTATCTTCAGCAAATTTTTATAATCTTTTTAAATATTTGACTCTATTAAGATAAGAACTACCTCTCTCTTCCCTTTTTCATTTTCTTTTGTCTTTTTCTAACTGATTTGGGTAAATATTTATATATTCTAGATGTTCCCATTTTTGAAATCTTTCTGAACAACAATCTCTGCTATTTATTTATTCTGAACTTTTGCTTTTTAAATGAGGATGTAATGATAGAAAGTTGAAAGAATAACACAGAGTGGTCCTGTGTGCACTTCACTCAGTTTCCCTGAATGGTTATATTTTACATAATTGCAGTACATCATTGGTACGATGCATGTGCACAATAGTATATCATTTAATTCTGTGAGCAGATTTGTGTAACCACCAGCAAAGTGAAGATAAAGTAACCCCCTGCTTAGGACTGAGCAGTGGTAGGCATCCCAACTGTGGAGAGGCCTTCTTGGACCCCCGCCCCAAGCAAGGAGCACAGAACTGCCACCTTTCTACCAGGTAAAGCAAAAGTCTAAGCTCCTCCGCCCTCTGCTGATCCTGCGGGAAGGGACCCTTTATACTGCCATCATGAATAAAATTCCACTTCCCTATATAGATATTTCTGACACCAACCTCACTGGGAAACTGGATGCCTCATTACAGCCTGGCAAAGTTAGAAGTCTATACACCCCACTCGGACTTTGCTGGCAGGAGTGGGGTGGCATCATGATTTTTCTGTTTGTTTGTTGCAGAAAAGCTATTGTCTAAAAGTTTTCTGTCTTGCAAGGCTACCTCATTCCTGTCTTTGTTTTATTTGTTTTGTTTTTTGGCTAGAAAGAACATTTACCCAAAAGACCATTCTTCCAGCATTACTCTGCAGTGCAAGGTTTTACATGAATAAAATTGACATTTTTCTGGACTCTGTTCCTCTGTATTTTTCTATTAATCTAGTATATATATGTATACATATGTATACATATATATACATATATACATACATAATATATACATATATACATACTATATATATACATACATAATATATACATATATACATACTATGTATATATATACATACACACATATATATCTTACTTTCTTATTATATATGATGCCTTAATTCCAGGAAGATATATTTTCCCTATTATTTTTCTATTAATCTTGATTTTCACAATGTCTTCTAATAATCTTGATTTTCTGAAAGTCTTTTCTTAATATTTTAATTATTTAGCTTGAATGTCTTGCATCTTTTTGTTGAAATAATTCATATTCCATTTAATTCCCTCTCTGTGCTTATTTTCCACAATTGAGATAATTGACAAAATAATAAGTCACATTTGTGAAACTGAAAAAATATGATAAAGATTTGTTCTCTCCAATCAACTTGTATACTTAATTGAATTGCAAATAAGAGTAATAGATATTTTATGACATCAGATTTTAAGATTGGCAATTTGATATTCACATTTTTCCCTTACAACTATAAAAACAGTAAGCACAGGCCGGGCGTGGTGGCGCACGCTTGTAATCCCAGTACTTTGGGAGGCAAAGACCAGAGGATCTGGGTTCGCGGCCAGCCTCAGCTCTGTCTCTCTCTCTCCCTGTCTCTCTCTCTCTCTCTCTACTTAGTGAGGCCCTCCGCAACTTTATGAGACCCGGTTTCAAAATAAAGTATAAAAAATAGGGCCGGGAGTGTAGCGCGGAGGTAGAACGCCCCTGCATTCAATCCCTGGTATTGCAAAAAAAAAAAAAAAAAAATAGTAAGCACACAATTGAAAATGATTCCTATCATATTTTGAATTATCTTTCTTAAACACTGCTCTATTGATTGGGATTATGAATCAATTTTCATTTGTTTTAAGATGTATACTGTAAAGGGCTGTGGCAGCTTCATTTTTTTCCTTAGAAAATTTATGTCATCTGATTCTCACAGGTGAAATTAATCTAGTAATAGAAAAACTCAAGCTTTATGAAGGGGACATGCAAAATTTTAGAAGACAAGACTCATTTCAACTCTCTTCCTCCTTACAGATGAGCAGAAGGCCGATCACACTCTTTTGAGCTTTCTGGGCTGGCTGGTTCACTGTGAAGGTGCAGGGGATGGACAGCAGTTTTCAGACTCCAGCGGAGAGTGCTGGGAGGGAGCAGTTCTTGATAAGAATCTGCACTTGAGTGGAAAGCCAAGGCTGTATCTCAGAAAAAAATTATGAGTCTGCTTAGATCCAACCGGATGTTCATTCTGTTACAAGGAAAGGAATTTTTAGAACAGCCAGGGAAGCCGGGTGTGGTGGCGCACGCTTGTAATCCTAGTACTTGGGAGGCAGAGACTGGAGGATCCGGGTTTGCGGCTAGCCTCAGCTACTTAGTGAGGCCCTCCGCAACTTCCTGAGACCTGGTTTCAAAATAAAGGATAAAAAATAGGGCCAGGGGTGTAGCTCGGAGGTAGAATGCCCTGGGTTCAATCCCCGGTACCACACACACACAAAAAAAAGAACAGGCAGGGAAGTTATGGCATCATTTTTTCTGCCTTTTTTTCTCTTAGTGAGATTTATTTATTTATTTATTTATTTATTTATTTTCCTTCTTCAAATTTGCATTTATAGTCATAGGGAATCCATTGTTTAAACCTAGACAGACATGAACACGTTATTGGAAAGGACATTTGACACACAAAACAACACTGGAATCTAAATACAGATAATAGCAGGGTTTCAGTGTCACCATCATACAAAGTGCAGGCACCAACACATACTGCATGCATACTATGTTCCATGGAGTTGGGTGGATCATGTAATACCCATGGGACCCACCTTTCCAATTCAGAAAGTGAGGACTTGGCTATATAAGCAATAATGTTCTTTTTAGTTGAGAACATTCCTCTATTAACTTCCTTCTGAAGATTTTATTGTGTCATTCCCCATACTATTTGTTCTCAGTGTAAAACACACTGCTCTAGGTCCATGGATAGATAACATTTTTTCATTATGTTTTATAAATTTTAAAATTAAAAAATTGAAATCGGTGGAGCATTGGAGTGTTATAAATAACGCAGAATCTAACTGCAATAACAGTAGAATTTTAACAAATCCATATGGATAATTGAGAGACATATACTATTTCTTCTCCCTCATTCTGTGTCATTGTAACCCTCTTACCTCCTCATAATACTGAGCACACATTTTACAATCTAAATCTTTATTAATGATTTGACTTGTCAATCATAGCCCTTTTAATCAAATCACCTGAAGAAGTTTGTTTTGAGGGAGCTGGTGCAAAATTTATCTTTATAGTCATGGTACATTCATGGAGTTCTTTTCAGTGATAAAGATTACAATGCAGTAGTGTGTGTGTGTGTGTGTGTGTGTGTGTGTGTGTGTGTGTGTGTACTCATGTTTATGTTTGAAAGAAAGAGAATATGAGGACAAGGTACAGGTATTGAGGAAAATAGACCTTGCTTCTATGAAAATAACATCATTTATCTCTCTTCCTAGTTCTTCCTAGCTTCCTCACACCCCACGCTCAAGTGTAATACTAGTCTGGGTCAGTGTTTCCTGGTAGGAAGAAACCTAGGTGCACATTCGAATTCTTCAAACTAAAAAGCAATCAATACACTTCAGGCAGGTATGTTGTTTCAGAAGAAAATTGTCTTTGTACTTCTTAAAGGAAGAACAATGAGTATCTGGGAGAAGAAAAATCTGACTTCGGAACTAACTGCATTAATTTTTTTCAAGAGAGAAATTAAAAGCAGAGAAGCAGAAAGTTAACTTTAAAACAATGGTCGACGACTTACATCTTTTTCATAGACATTATATATGACCCCAGTAAAGGAAAAAATATGTCAGTAACCTATAAAGAAGGTAAGAAAATGTCAGGCTAAGCCCAAGGAAAATGTGGATGTTCAGCACATTTAAATCACATGCCCAAGTTGATTTTCAGCTTATTTATGGAAGCCTGTATTTCTTTTTAAGTGTTTATTAGATATAGAGTAGGATGAGTAGCGATGCAATCCTAAAATTAAAATGGTTTCATGTTAGCTGGGCACGGTGGTTTGCATAGGATATATGAATTATATGAAACTCATAGAATGTATGAATTATATGAAATGCACAGTATACATGAGTTACTGTTTCTAGATATACTTATGAATTGTTCAGAGGTTTGTAGGCTGGGCAGTACAACCCTGAAGAAGTTGGAGTAGATTCCTGAGTGCTTGCAATAAGTTTTTACTCCTGGATTACTCCTGTCTTTATTTACCTTGAACCCCCAAATCTATTTAATAATGTAAAATGTTCCAGCAGCACCATCATGAAATTAAAACAAGAAATTAAATAAATAGAGCTATTAACAGTCACTCACTAAGAAGGCCAGAATTGTGCCTCCCTGGTCAATATAGTTGGTGGTCGTTTCTCCAGTTTTTTTTTTTTATCTTCTACTTCTATCCAGTACTTTTTTTTTTTTTTTTTTTGCAGTACCGGGGATTGAACCCAGGGGCGTTATACCTCTGCGCTACACCCCCGGCCCTATTTTTTACCCTTTATTTTGAAATCAGGTCTCACGAAGTTGCGGAAGGCCTCATTAAGTAGCTGAGGTTGGCCGCGA
Source organism: Glis glis (assembly GCA_004027185.1). Classification (NCBI taxonomy): domain Eukaryota; kingdom Metazoa; phylum Chordata; class Mammalia; order Rodentia; family Gliridae; genus Glis; species Glis glis. Next base: position 75,476 of record PVJS01002543.1, read on the forward strand.
ACCTGTGATCCTCTGGTCTCAGCCTCCAAGTACTGGGATTACAAGCGTGTGACACCACGCCTAGCCCATCCAGTACTTTAAATGACACTTTTCTTAGTGCACAATTTCTTTTTTTTTTTTTTTTTGCAGTACTGGGGATTGAACCCAGGGTCATTCTACCTCTGAGCTATACCCCAGCCCTAATTTTTCTTCTTTATTTTGAAACAGGAACTCACTAAGTTGCTGAGAGCCTCACTAAGTAGCTGAGGCTGGCTGCGAACCTGCGATCCTCCTGTCTCAGCCTCCCAAGTACTGGGATGACAAGCGTGCGCCACCATGCCCGGTTGCACAATTTCTACTTATGACAATTGTATCTCATCCCCTTCCTCCCTAGTCTAACCTTCAGGAATCCACATTCTATCCACTTCCCTGTGTATTGGCTTAGGCATTGTGTAAATTCTGAATAAATTGATTGATTAATTTTTATGGACTATTTAAGATAAAATTATATCAAAGTTAATATATAAAAATTTTTGATGGGAAGTAATACTACACTCAAATTCTGAAGATATGCTGTAGAATTTTAATAACATAAAAATATGCATTCCTTGATTGAGGAATCATCTTAGACTTGTGGAAAATATCTATATGAATTTAATCTTATCCATATTCTTCTTTCTTTCTTTTCTTTTTTCCCTTTTTTTTTTCGGCACAAGGGATTGAACCCAGAAGCATTCTACCTCTGAGCTACACTTCCATCCCTATTTTATGTTTATTTTTAAACAGGGTCTCATTAAGTTGCTGTGGGTCTTGCTAAGTTGCTGAGGCTGTCCTCGAACCTGTGATTCTCCTGTCTCAGCATCCCAAGTACTAGGTTTACAGGTATGCACCACTGTGCCCAGTTAGTTTTTTTGTTTGTTTGTTTGTTTGTGGTACTAGGGATTGAACCCAGGGGCATTGTACCTCTGAGCTACACACCCAGCCCTACATTATTTTTATTTTGAAACAAGGTCTCCCTAGATTGATGAAAGTCTCACTACTTGCTGAGGCTGGACTTGAACCTATGGTCTTCTGTCTCAGCCTTCCAAGTACTGGGATTACAGGCATGTGCCACAACACCTGGCTAGCTGTGTGTTTCTAAATGAAAATTGATATACAAATTTATCAGTGGAATCCTAAGAGATAAGTGGGTTGTGTTAGGCTCACTTACTGATATGCTTTCATAGTATCATAGCTACATGGACAGGAACACTGTTGATAGTAATCCTGTGTCTAACACGACTGTTTTTTTAGTTAATGCAGCCTATGAAAGTCCTGTCACAACATTTTGATAGTCTCACTTAAGATGTAGAATTTAAATTGATGCCTATTTGTTAGATGCCAATTCTATTGTCAAATAAACTAAATTTTCTCCCAACTAAAACTGATGAACAGTTGAAGTATTGAATCTACTATAATATTTAATATAGTTGGGAAACCAAAAAGAGAATATTGACTAAAAAGTGATCTATTGACCTGTCCATTTACGTGTTTTTATAATAAAAACTTGAATGCACTAAAAATCTCATAATAGTGTGATATTTGAACTCTGAAGTTCTTAATGGAATAGTGTACCATCATTAACAAAATCATAATCTTGAATGAACTATAGTGGAAAATAGAATGTGACCACCCTTGTTTAAGAAGAAACAGATGCATGATAGAAAAATAAGTAAAAGAAAATTAGACCTTAAATATTTTATTGACCTATTTGATTACTATGGCCTTTTAGATTTGAGAATTGTGATCACCTGCATTAGCATGACATCTATATTTGTACTATGAATGGAAATGATCTGTGTTAACAGACTTAGTTTTGTGGTTCAGGGAAACTTTTCATGGGTAAGACAAAACTCTAATCTGACAAATAACTTTATATTGTTTGTATCAGAAATTTCCTGCAGATAATTACCTGATACAACAGTCTCCTGACCTTGGAAAACAGTTCACTTACAGAGCAATAGTTTAATTTTCCAAGCTACCTTTAAGATACATTGCTAATTCCACCAATTCTAAAGTAGCATAGCAGGAATATTTTGCATACCCCAATCATTCCTCTTTTTGAAAACCCGTCATAAACCCTGAGACCAGCCCCAAAATTACTATTTTGACTCCTAGCTTCCTAGACTAACTGTCCTTCGCTGTGTCAGCATGGTGTTTTCTGATTATAGTAAGTTCTAGGAAATGTAGTTCTACATTTTTAATATGCTGTATTTGGGGGAGCTCAAAAGAATGTTAAAGATTAAGCCACACCAATTATCTGACCTTTGAAGCAATGGAGCAGGGTACCAATCCACTCATTCACACTTTCCAAAGTGCCCTGCCTTTGTTTTCCGAAGATTTTATGTCCGTGGTCCCAAATCTTAACTCTGTATCTAAAGTTAGTCTCTTATGGTGCTGACACTATATTCAATGGTCTGTGTGTTTACCTTTCTTATACATTTTTCTTCTTCCGCTTGTTTTTTCAAGGCTTGTTTATCTGACCTTTGAATTTTTCATGACCTTTAATGAAAGTTCACTTCATAATCACATTTTTGGATCCAAAGGATTTCATTATAACATTATTTTTTCTTCTGATCTATCTGCTCTGAAATATGTTTTTCTATAAATTAAATGTTGAAAAATTGAAAATGTATTTCAGGTAATACAGATACATTAACTGTTCCATGGTTTAAAGAACTCTGTCATACTATGCTTGTTTTAGCCACAACTGTGTGCTTATCCCTGCACTGGTGTGGTTGAACACATTGCTGTATTGTTTAGATAACTAATTCAACTCTATGACTGGATGATATTTGCATATGACTAACCCTTTATCCCTTGCTTTCCTTACCAAGGTAAAAGACCGAACCAGTCCTCCTCTATGTCATTCACCTTTAATTTCCCTATACCAGTTAACCTGAAGTTTGATGAAATCTGACATTTTCAGGATAAGTTTGCTAGAGGAGGGGAGAGTAACTGGAAAAATAAATGGATGTATCCATTTAGAACTAGGTTTTGTCATGATTTTACTCCCCAAGAGGAAAAAAATTCAAAGCAGGAGGACGCCTTATATTATGCCGACTCTCTCAATATAAATTGCTTATTAAATCCTGTGCTAGATGCACTTGGTACTGATTAGACAACATAACATAGGTATCTATAGCACATAGAAGAATACTAAGGACATTTTGAGGCAGCTGTTTTACAAATGCTTTTTTTATACTTTTTTTTTTTGCGGTACCGGGGATTGAACGCAGGGGCGTTCTACCTCCGCGCTACGCCCCCGGCCCTATTTTTTTATGCTTTATTTTTGAAACCGGGTCTCACGAAGTTGCGGAGGGCCTCGCTAGGTAGAAAGAGAGAGAGAGAGAGAGAAAGAGAGAGAGAGAGAGATCGATTGATCAATCGATCGATCTCGCGCGCGCATGGGCGCTGAGGTTGGCCGCGAACCCGGATCCTCCGGTCTCCGCCTCCCAAAGTACTGGGATTACAAGCGTGCGCCACCACGCCTGGCCTTTTTTTATACTTTTATTGGTGCATTATAGTCTCACATCATAATATAGTCCATAGTAATAGTGACGTACAAACACAAGGCACTTAGTGAGCTTTCCATACAAGTGTTTCTAATTCTACACTTCACCCCAAAAGTCACCTGTTTGAGTTCCATAAATAAACAAAAATTAAATTTACTGTATCTCTTCAACATAGCTTCCTATTACCAATCTTGCTCTTCTCATGGAAACTTTCAACCGAGTATCCCCAATGTTTGTAATACAGGTTAGTTTTCAAGTAATTCTGGTAGGACTAATGCCTACCATGCAAATACAAGGAAAACACTGAGGTAGAAACATTTATTCACAGGGCTTGAGCTAATATTAAAAACATCCAAGGAGACTCCCTCTGTATTCCTAATTTTTTAGTGATATTTACGTTTTGACGAAAGCAATATCATATTTTCTTGACAGGTCTTAATTATTTCTACTCTTGTACAGTAATATAATATCTGTCAGACAAAAGGAAATTCAAGAAAAAGTTTTAGCCATTAAATAAAATCAGAGACACAAATCAGATGAAACTCTTGTCTTGTTTTCCCCTAATATAATTTAGAAGTAAAATTTATTTAGAAGTAAAATTGCATGTAAAATATGAAATCAAACAATTTACATTGCTGTTTTTTTTTTTTTTTTGCGGTACCAGGGATTGAACCCAGGGGCGTTCTACCTCCGCGCTACACCCCCGGCCCTATTTTTTTATCTTTTATTTTGAAACCGGGTCTCACGAAGTTGCGGAGGGTCTCACTAAGTAGAGAGAGAGAGAGAGAGAGAGAGGGAGAGAGAGAGCTGAGGCTGGCCGCGAACCCGGATCCTGCAGTCTCCGCCTCCCAAAGTACTGGGATTACAAGCATGCGCCACCATGCCCGGCACTTTTTGTTTTTTAATTTTTTAAAAATGAAGTAGTTACAGATTATTATGCAGGTCAGAAAGTTGGTTCTCTTTATAAACAACAACAACAACAACAACAAAAACACTTGGTAAAATCGTCAGTCTTTATTTTAATAGCAATGAGTTTTGGGAAGAGTGTTATTATTACTCCTCTTTTGTTTTTGACATAGTTCATATTAAGGGAAATGTACTTCCATTTGCATATGACAAAAATGGAAGTTAAAAGAAAAATGTTGGAGTCATGTCTAGAAATTTCCATTAAGGTCATCTATTTAGTTAAGTAAGTCCTACCAACTGATTTACAACATGAATCAGGACTGCTTCAATGAACTGATTAGTTGTGGGTTCAGGGACTGTAGAATAATTTTAACATTAATCTTCTTCAAACAGAAAGATGAGAAAACAAATGTCCTTTATCAAATGACCTGAGAGTTATCAAAGAGAGATAAAATTATTTTGAACAACAAAAACAACTTATATCATAATTTATGACATGCTTTTACATGCCTTAGAGTCTCCATAAAACCTAGTGAGGTGGATATCATTTTTATCACAGCTATTATCTCTCAAATTAACTTAAATGATGAAAGAATATTGCTTTATATACACATAAAATATAATTTGTGTCTAAGTAATTTCATTTGTCTGCATGATACACCTCTTTTGGCCAGTGCCAGTTGGACTTATAACAAAATTTCTGTATCTAGACACTATTTAAGTTAGAGTTACAAAAAATTAATATTCTATGATGCTCATCCCTTGTACTTCAGCTAGTTTTAGTCTGTATATTTAAATGTCAATCCAGGATTAGGCAGGTTGCACCTGTCCTCTATCCTGGGTGATTAAAGCTGGATCCTATCTCCAGAAATTCCTACAGTATCTTTAAGCATAGATATTTGAGGTTGAACAGTTATCACAACTGGGATCTCATAAAGACCTCCACTGTTTTCAGCTCCTCACCAGTACTGGAGTAGTTTATTCTCCACCATAACTTAATTATCCAAGTTCAAGGTTTCTCCTCTTTCCCTCAAGGTGGTTATACTTCTTTAAGTCTGATGGGTACTCCTAGCTCCTAGAACCACTGTTTCTGTCTACTTAATACATGAATATATTTTCTACCTTCAGCACATGACACATTAAACTCTGGATCTTAACACCAGCCTGGATTGTATCATCATTTACTATTTGCTGAATACACTTTCTGACTTTTACCTCAGGTACCAGCATGGCTTCTGATGGTGGCCCTTCCCAATTCTTTATCTGTTTTCCCACTCTATCTTGGCCATTCAATCAACCCGGATCATTTATTATTTACTAACTGTCTTATTCTTAACATAAAACACAAAATAGTACATTTTCTTTCCTGGCAACAGCCTTTTACCTAACCTCTACATTTTCTGCCAACCTGGTAATTCTTGGGTCTTTCTTCCTTCATCTTTTTTCCCTTTATCTCTTTTTGGAATATATATAATTTTTCTGGAGAGAAGAGCCATCTATTTTATTTCTTAATATAAGTAATATTTATTTCCCCTTTTAATTTTATATACTTTTACTGGTGCATTATAGTCTCACATCATAATGTAGCTCACAGTGATAGTGACATACATGCACACAGCACTTGGTGAGCTCACTAATCAAATATCTTTATATTTTCTAGAAATGTTTTGTTTCTCAACATCTTACCATTGGGACCTAAGAACCTAGAAAAAATTGAGAATATGTAGGTAAAGCATAGTCTATTTAAATTACAGAAGTGAATGGAAAGGCTAGGTAAAGCTACTTCTATTTCATGTTTGCCTGGCCTTGCTCACCTATATGTGATATTTTGGGTTATTTTATATGATATCCCTATTACTATTTTATATCATATCTCTATAAGTTTTGTGACTGTGTTCTCACAAAACAGAGTTTTCTTGTGTGATGGAATGAACCTTTGAATAAAGACACCTGTATATGTTGATAATATTGTGATGGTATAAAAACTTTGACTTTTTGTGAAAATTCAGAAACTTTGAGCTACAGGGTCTCTGTCATCTCATGGATAAAGACTCATGGTTGTATTTTTGAGTTTCAAACTATTATAGCAGTTTCAGTTTGTTACATTATCTTCAACAATATCAGACATCCAAAAAGCTTACACATTCATTTAATGAAGAATTAAAATAGATAGAAAGCCTCATTAATTTTATCTCTTCTGGGTAAATACACTCTGATTCCATTTGACCCGTATAATGTTTGCTTTCATTTTTCTTCCCTGTAACTGCATAGAACTTGAGTGAGCACTAAACACAAGCTTCTTCGTGTTCTTCTATCACATCTGGTATGGTCTTCATTCATTTCTTGATTCTTATGAGCTATTTAGTATGGTTTAGATAATTATTTAGTGAAATCTTGAGGCCATATTATTTTAGTCAAGATATACTGTATGTTAATGAAGGCATCATATGTGTTCAATTAGGATATTTACCAGTCTAGAACAAACAAGGGTATCTAATGCTCAGTTCCTCCAGGAGAAGTTAACCCACTAAGTTTTAAATTTTCAGTACCATGGATATTTCAATAATATTGACATAGATGCATTAAAATAGGTTGACAATCACAATCTAGAGTTTATATATTCTTTATATATCTTCATACACACAGAAAAATGTTCACTTTAATCATTCAACTATTAATTTTCTCAAAAGAACAGGACTTCAAAAATGAAATATTAATTTTAAAAGTTACCATAAGTGCTCTATTTGCTACTGAATTTAAGTTTTTATAGATTTCCCACATCTGGGAGGGTAGGATTAATGGTAGATAATATCTATGATTAGAATGCTGCAGGGTTCAGAGCCCTACTTACTTTCACCATGATTGTTGACTACCACAATTCCAAAAATACCATGGTAATTTGTACTGAGGACTGATGCTTCAAAAATGATGTATCTCAGGTCATCTTGAGCTCAAAGTCAGCACAACCATGAAAGTGTAGAAACTGCTAAAAACAGAGTTTTTCCCTTTAAACTAAGAAAGTAAAACCTTGAAGAAGATTGGCCTTTCTGGGTAGTTCTCTCTGATCACTCAGAACATTGGGATACATTTAGATATTAAATTCCCAAATGAAGTGTGGTTGAATTAATTGGAAAACTTATTATCTCATTAATAAATGGCAATCGACTAGTTATGTCATGAAACATTATCAGACTTTCCATTGGCTGTCTGATTGTAAAATTCAGCCCAAGAATGAGAGGACCATAAATGAGATTAGGATGATGATAATTATGAAGTGAAAACTGGCTAATCATAATGATTCTTCCAGAGAAAAATTGATATACAGATAAGAAAGCTGGGCCTGTTTGGAATACTGACTTCATTCTGAAATAATATCAATGTTCAAGTGACCTTAAAAAGTTCATATTAGTAGGATCTGGTTGAGTTGTTCCACTCTCAAGAATATACTAGAGCCGGGCGTAGTGGCCCACGCTTGTAATCCCAGTACTTTGGGAGGCAGAGACCGGAGGATCCGGGTTCGCGGCCAGCCTCAGCTCGCTCTCTCTCTCTCTCTCTCTCTCTCT